>CACVCL010020380.1:0-84933 GCA_902729485.2 Mus minutoides | reverse complement strand
ACTTCCTCAGCACCCCCACTCCCCACCCCCAGGAACTTTTAATGGTTACGTCTTCTTTCCTCACACTACCATATCAGGGTATGTTTAACTGGCCTCACACTAAAGTGTCTTTAAAGTCGTTTCTGCAGTTTGAGGCCACACAGTTAATGCTATAGTAAGTACCTATAAGCATAACTCTTTGCAAGCATCTTTGATCATTTCCAAGACACAAAATCCTATAATTAGAATTAATGAATAAAAAGCACAGGCATATTTATTATTATTATTTTTTTTAATCACAGGGGATTTTAAGGTAGCTCTTGGCTGTCTTCAACACAAACAAGTTACCACTTTTTAAAGAAAACTGGCACCCCATATGACAAGCCACCCCATAAATACCCCAGTTAGAAATGTGTAGCATAACACTCACCTCATTCAAATCACCCTGAGACCGGGAGGATGAGTGGTCCCCTGATGTTTTGCAGGAAGGTACATTCTCCCACAGAAGGCACGAGCTCTTACTTTCTCATCTGCTCTCCTCTGTCACGCTGGAGTACAAACATCAGGAAAGACTGTCTTGTGATATAAGGGTCTTCCATTTTCCCTGGGTCACAGCTCCCTCAACCAGGCCTCACTTGACCTCCACACCAACAGCCTGGGCATCACCTGGGAACCATCACCAGTGTGCAGTACCAACCCCGACTCCCTCTCTCCTTGCTAATGGCAAGTAGCAGCCTGTGTTACAGATCCTGTGAGTGGTTCCCCAGCATGCTCGGGACCACTGGGCACGGGCCACTGTGGGTGGTCACCTTCTGAGAGGGGATCAAGAAAGCTGTGGCTGCTGAGTACCAGAGCTCTGCCTGCCATCCAATACCATGCCAGTCCAACAGTGTCCATGTAAGTTACTTCCTGTCCAGCACCACTGTCCGCCATGATTGCTTCATAAGCTTGAGACAGTAAATGATAAGGATCTGTGTGGATGGTTTTTTGAAGGTGGGTTTAAGAAATGCTAATTTTCCTTCATTTTAAACAGAAAGTTAACTATGTGTTTGTGTGTATATGTGCATGTGTGTGTGTGTGTGTGTGTGTGTGTGTGGTGTGTGTGTGTGTGTGTGTGTGTGTGGTGTGTGTGTGTGTGTGTGTGTGTGTGTGTGTAGTGTGTATTTGTTTGCTTCAGGTAGAGTCTTATATAAACCAGATGGACCTTAAACTGGCTGTGTAACAGGGGATAACCTTGAACTCCTGATCCTCCTGCCTCAATCTCCTATGTGTTGCAATTACGTACCGGGCTACCATATCCAGTTTATAAAGTTCTGAAGATCAAATCCAGGCCTCTGCGCATGCTAGGCACTCTCTGAATTGCCTAAATATAAATCTCTAAATCTCTAAAGGTTAGCTACATCCCCAGAGCTAACCTTTACTTTTTGATTCTTAGTTCTTTTTTGTTCTTATGAGGGCACCATGCAGCAAGAGCAAAATAAACTGCTCAGTTATGGCGGCTGTAACTGTGACCTGTCCTTTCAGAAAACACCCTAGTGACCCGGATCACAGATCTCCGTGGAATGGAGGTGCCATGGAAACTACAGGGAGCTGCATAGCTGTCCGTGATCAGCATCTGCTGCATGGAGGATATGGCATGCTGTATGCATGGCTCTAGCCTGAGGAGCTTGCATTTCACTTGGGAAGATACTCACACAAGAAAAAACAAGACTCTGGTGACTAGAGAGATGCTCTGTGGCTGAGATTGCATATTGCTCTTGTGGAGGACTCAGTCTTAATTCTCAGCATTGGCAGTTCACAACCTCCTGTAACTACAGCTCCACAGGCTCTGAAACTGTTTTCTGGACTCCAAGGGCACTTGTGCGAGGGTGTGTGTGTGTGTGTGTGTGTGTGTGTGTGTGTGTGACTAGAAAGGAACAGCAAGTAAATGTATAACTTGCTTGGGAAAAGGAAGCCTTGTATGGCAGAAGAGGGTGTCGGTCATGACAGGTCATGCCCAGATGTCCGGAATGGCCTGCAGAAGCTCCCTAGCCATCTCTGTGCTTCTACTCTACACATATGAGTGGAAATTGCTAGTTCCTGCCTGGAAGGGCTGTCAGGAACAGGGAATGGTTGGGCATGTACAAAGCAGCTAGAGTAGCGCATGGCATTTATGTGCAATTACGGCCCGTGTGTGGATCAGTCAAGGGAGACTGGTTGGCATAGGGAATCTTCACTTCTGGAAACCGTCTACCATCCAAGTGCTTGCACTGACCACGCCACCTCAGGTGTCAATACTGAACTAATGCCCAACTTCCTGGTCAAAGAGTGTGAGACCACCTCTGCTTTTAAGCACCTCTCTATCTCTCAATACTTCATCTCACACAGACTAGAGCTCTGTGACTGCATTTACAGAGCTGATTTTCAAGCAGAGTGAGGGGAAGATGTATAAAAACATAGAGACAGATTCCCCCAGAGCAGGGTGGAAATGACCCACCTAGCGACCAAGTCATTTGAACCTGAAGAAGTCTGTGCTGGGAAGAGAATGCCCATACTTCTATGTGCAATCCCAGAGGACGAGAGCAGGAACTTTTCTAGTGAAAGTAGTTTATAGTTTTGTGTGATACTCCAAGTCAACTGTAAATAAATTAAACCTTCATTAATGGGGGGGATCACAGATGTTCTAAACTGCCCGTGACCACAGTGTAGAAGAGAAAATAATAATGAAGCTCATTCCAATGGTGGATGTTTTAGGAATCTGAATTTTTGTGTTGTTTTTAATCTTATCACATATGGTCTGCAACTGTACAGCCAGGTCTCTTTGAGCACAAGTTGTTTACGCACTCCTGCTGAAGATGTAGACCTGACTCCACTCTGAAATCTCCAATGACCCAGACAGTAAAGCCACAGCCCATTCTTGGTAAATAGTGGCTGGGGCAGAGCTGAAGGAAACATAGACGCTAACTCAAGTATCACTTCTTGGATATTTTTTTTCTCTTGCCTTTTATGTTCCCTTTGGATTTGTAACACACTGATACTGGGATATTGTTGTAAGTTGCATTGTTTCCTTTAAACTTTCGGGAGTGGATACAATATAACCGAGAGGATTGGGAAAACAAACCAGAACTTTAAAAAAAAATATTTGTTCTTGGACAGTGTCATACTCCATCTAACATATGATGTGTTCTGATCATATTCATCCCCCATTACCCTCAATACTGCCCACCCAACTCCCTCTAGGGAGCACTTCTTACATCTACATTGAATTGTTTGGTTGGCTCTATGGCTGCCTGTATGAAATGGGTTAGAGTTATTACTGGAGCGCATTGGTAATGAAATGTGACACATGTGTCCCCAGAAGCCATGATCAGCCACTATATCCTAGTTAGGGGTGGGGCCTCATTACCTACTGCCAACCATGCTGAAAGATTGACAGGCTTGATCAGGTACAGGCAACCATAGATGCTGCCAGTTCATGAGTGCAATGGCCATGTCACGTCCAGGAAAGAGCACTTCACAGAACCTCTTATCCTTCAGCAGATACATCCTCGCCGCCCCCTTGCCCATTGTATCCCCTGAGTGTTGAGGTAGGAGGTGATATAGCTATCATGTTCATAGCTGAGTATTCAACAGGCACTTGTTCTCAATACTCTCATAGTTTTGAGCTTCTACAGAGGTGCTGGGAACTGAACCCAGGTCCTCTCCAAGAGCAACACATGGTCTTAGCTCCAGAGCCTCCATTTATACAGTTTTAAATGTGTTAGGGTTTCAAGGGCAGTCTATTTNGGTAGGAGGTGATATAGCTATCATGTTCATAGCTGAGTATTCAACAGGCACTTGTTCTCAATACTCTCATAGTTTTGAGCTTCTACAGAGGTGCTGGGAACTGAACCCAGGTCCTCTCCAAGAGCAACACATGGTCTTAGCTCCAGAGCCTCCATTTATACAGTTTTAAATGTGTTAGGGTTTCAAGGGCAGTCTATTTTCTGATCACATTTTTTGGGTGCTTAATTTTTGCTGGTTGTCTTGTTTACCATTTTTGTTGCTGTGACAAAGTCCTTGAGAAACACCAGCTCATGAAGGACTTAGGATTTGAGAGGACACAGTCCATTGTGGTGGAGGAGGCATGGCGACAGGAACGTGAGGCACACTGGGTCTGAGGTCAGGGAGCAGTGGACAGAGTAAAGCTGGGCTATACGATCCAAGGCCTACTGTCTGGGACCTACTTCCTTCAGTGAGGCTCAGCTTCTTAAAACTTCTACAACTTTCCAAATCAGCACCACCAGCTAGTGACCAAGTACTCAAACATGGACCTATAGGGGACACTGCATTCAAAGCACAATGAAAGCCTCTATAGACTGCAGCTATTAATATCGTGTCTGATGTGGAGCTGGCGTGTCTGATGAGGAGTTGGCAATGAGAGTCTCCTATTCGGGAGGATTTTCTCCCTATTCTGTTGCTTGTTTCCTCTGCTGTTCAGAGAACCTTTAATTTTAGGCAATTCTATTTGTCAGTTCTTAGGATTATTTCTGCTCTATTGGAGTCTCTTTACAGAAAGTCTGTGTCTATTTCTGCATCTTGAGATATCTTGTCTGAGTTTTTCTCTAACAGTTTCAGAGTTCCAAGTTGTACACTAAAGTCTTTGACCCATTTTGAAAGAGTGTGTGTTTGTGTGTGTGTGTGTTCCACTTTCATTGTGTCAGCACCAATGTGCTGAACAAGTTGTCTTTCTTTCTAATCTATGTGCCTGATACCTTTGTCAAAAGTTCTGTGGCTATAGCTATGTGGGTTTATTTCTGGATCCTCTATTCTATCCCATGGGTCCACACACCTGTTTTGTGTCTGTGCCTTGCTGTTTCTGTTACAAAGGCTCTGTGGTATAATTTGAGGTCAGCCTCTACAGAGACCCCAGGGGTACTCTTTCTGCTCAGGATTGTGTTTGCTATTCCGGGTCTTTTGTGCTTCCTTGTGAACTCCTGAGTTCTTTTTTTTTTTTTTTCCTGCTTCTGTGAAGGACAACCTTGGAATTCAGTGGAGGCACATGGTAGATTGCTTTTCTTGATGTAGCCGTTTCACAGTACTAATTCTGCCAACCCATGAGTGTGGGAGGTCTTTTGATCTTCTTGTATGATTCTCGGTTTCTTTTAACGGTGTCTTTCTGATTTATTACAGACGCTTGCTACCTTCTTTGTCAGGGCTATTCCTGGGATTTTTTTTTAATGTATTGTGAACATAATTTTGTTCCCAAGTTCTAAAAAAGCTTGTTATTGGTATATAGAGAAGCCACTGATTTCGTTATGTTAATAGTGTTTCCTCCTACTTTGATGGACGTGTTTATCACATTGCAGATTTTTTTTGTTTATTTTTAAGGGTCCTTGAAGTAGAGGATCATGTCCTGTGTCCTTCCATTAATGAACAGGTAGACAAAAGATATACTATGTGATGGAACATTATTCAGCCATACAACAGGATGAAGCCCTGATTATGCTACAGTCCAGACAACATGGAGAACGCATTGCTGAGTGAAAGAAGCCAGTCTCAAACAACAAGTAATATATCTCATTTCATTAGCATGAGATATTCAGAGCAAACAAGTTATTGATTTTCTAGGGTAGAGAGAATGAAAAGATGGGAGGCAATAGCTAAAAGGGGAAAGATTTCTTTTTGAAATGATGCAAATGTTCTAAACATGGTTTTGAAGACAATACACTGCAATCATACTAAAATATTGACTTCTACAACGAGGCAATGTGTGTAAATTCTAATACTGCAGAGATTGTGCCAAAAAAATTATTGTATGTTACTGAGAATTCAAACTTGCTTCTGGACCTAAACACTCTTCAAAGAGGAAGGGACTTCTGGCAAAAGAAAATGTGGGGAGGAATGATACAACATAGAGTGGGAGAGGGCTTCTGACTAGCCATACATACACCAGGACCTACAGAGGAACGCAGAAGCTCCAGGAACTTAGCACTCTTCCTCAAAGCTTGGTAGCTGCTGTTGCATCTTTACCCAGCCTATCACCTGGATGCTTTTAGCAGTAAATATTTGAAACTAAAAGACAGATATAGGACAGTGGTGCCTGAAACCAGGTTGCTCAGAAGCGAGCCCCAATTCTATCATTCTCTAGGTCAGAAAATGTCTTCTGTGCTTCATTTTCTCCACCAATAAATTAATGGCTCAGTATAGTAGCCACTAATCCTGCATGTCTACCAAGCACTTGAAATGTTAGTCTGAGAGTCCGGGAACAGCTTGTCATGAGCATCCTGCAACCAAGGACAGGGAATGGCAGTCACAACCAAGGACAGGGAATGGCAGTCACAGTATATGGAAAAGAAGTTGCCTAACTTCTCCAAGCACGTAGGCAGGTGCTGGTTGAGCAGAGCCTGGAAAGCCACCTTAAGAGTAGCCCACAGCTTCCAAACCTCTTCAAACACAAAGGCTGTCTCGCATGAACAGCAGTAAGTATCCAGGACTGGAAAGAGGACTCCAAGCAGGTTCAAACTTAGGTTTGTGACTCAAATACCTCATTGCCCATCTTGGCATATACGTTCCCCATCCAGTTCTCTTAAATTTCTATCTTGTTTATGCAAAAAGGAATTATTGCTTGCCTTGGGGTTATGGGTCCTTGTCTCTTTGGAACATGTTTGGAGCATGCTAAGTCTTACCCAGTCTCCAGTGATTGGGTTCAGCTAGACTAGTGGGACACTCACGCTTCATGGAGCAGAGTTATCCCTTCTAAAGAAATGGTTACTCCACAATTCACAAAGGCAGCTGTGGCTTATTCCACAGGTTTAGAACTGAAGTTCCTCAGCCCATGCCCCCTCAGCCTGTGCCACAAATCAACCTGCCCAACCGCCAGCATCAGGAGAAAGCCCCCACCAAAGCCAACCCACCGCCTTCCGCATTCCCTCCCACCTTCAATTTTTGACTTGATTTCCAATTCTTCAGTAATACAAGCATGCCAACCTATATCAGTAACACATGTGTGCTAATCTATGTTAGTAACACAAACGTTTCAATCTATATTGGTAACATAAACGTGCCAATCTTTGTCACTTTGTTGAAAACTTGAGTTGTGTGTTATTTTTGACTGCCAGGTCCTGAAGGATTGGTCCATCTCCCTCAGGAAGCTGACTAGAGACTGTGTGCTCGGCTGGCTGCAGGGTTTAATGCAGTGCATCTCTGGGCTCATAAGTAGCGGGATCAAAGGACCATGGATTCAAAGTAGCACAAGACAAAAGGAGCTCAGTAAATTACACATGTTTATTTGTCATCATCACAATTTATTTTCTACTTCAGCTAAACTTCCATTTCATGTGTTTCCACTTCCATTTTAAACTCCCATTTGTTTAGTGGACTATCACGCGCCTGACATTTGGGGGAGGATATTATAATAAACACATCTGTTTTACTAATAAATATGTTTAAATGCTTGGTGTGGCCTTTTAATTCACACAAATAGACATGGTCTTTATTTAATTTCATAGTTTTGAAATACAAATCCATCATTTTCTTGAAGCAATGATCATCCCAATTTCTATTGATGGCATAAATTGCAGTCAAATTGATGGATTATTTCCAACAATTGAGGTATAGATAAAGTGGTAGCTACAAGGGTGTCCCCTACAAAGAACCATATACCACATTACACTATGAAAAAGACACATCCAGAGAAAAATCTAATGGATGCTCTGAGACTCAAATATTTTTATTCCTGTATGAAAGTTCCATTTTTTTTAAAGGGTGAATGACTTCCAAGTGGTCTCACTGTGGGGCCAGCAGAGACATGTCACAGTACATTTTAATTCTGTCTCTCACCTTGACACTTATAAAACTATCAGAAAACATAAATATTAATTCTTAAGATTGACTAACAAAATTCTTTTAAGTCTTATCTGTATCCTTTCTTGGAACCTTCCCATATATACCAGAAAGAAAGAAAAAAAGTAAAGAAAGAGAAGAAAAGCAAGCAAGCAAGCAAACAAACAAACAAACAAAAACAACAACAAAAGGAAAATGGTTTGCTTGGGTTCCGTCCACCCTGGCCCTTCTTAGGCAGTGTGCTTCGTAGAAAACAAGCTTAGGGTTCAATCAAGGGTTCACGTTCACTGAAAAGTTATTGAATCAAATTCACATTTACCTAAGCTTTTATGGTGTGGGTTTTTGTTTTGTTTTTTGCTTGTTTCTTTTTTTCTTTGTCTTTATACAAATACTAGTTTCTCAACTCAAAACTAGACTTACTGTACTGGTTAGGACTTTTACAAAGTACAAGAAGTTGGCATGTTGCTAAGTGTCATATGGTGACTCAGAGGGACACTGTGGGTCTTCTGAATAGGTTCAACTTTAATCAACTGTAGTTATCCACTGCTCTTTACAAACATCTTAAATACAGGTAAATATGTAAACAGTGTGCTCTCGGAGAGCAAGGATTAGGCACGTCAAAGCATATCGTTCTCGTCGAAGTGGACCCACGGGAATCAAAACCAACCACCAGAGTTATCGCTTTCCGGCTGAGGTGGGAATACCACGTTGCACATCTCAGAGTTCTCTTGATGGAGGGGGAGTTCACATCCGGCCACTAGGCTCTCCTTTCTTCTCTGAGAGACATATCCCCTGCCCGTGGATAGCCTTTCATACTTTGTCTCGAATTGCCTGTATAGCAAGAGGAGGAAGGGCAGGGTTATACACAGGTAAGTCGCCCAGGCTGGTCCCTGCTTCTGCCCTGCCTGGGAAGCACTGTTGGGAGAGGAGTCGTAGGAACTATTCTTTAAAGCATCCTCACTGTTCTTTCTTCTGATATCAATAAGTGCATTGTGACTGGATGGAGTTTGGGAATCCTACCATGCTTTGTTCTGGGAAGAAGGACAGACATCCTGGGATGCTGTTAAGCCTTACAGACTATGTATGCTGCCTCCTACCTCCAGGGCCCTCCCCTTCGAAGCACTGAGTTCAACACGGTTGAATGTTGAGAAGGAAATATACCTAGCGAATGGTCCGAGCAAAATGGTGAAGCAGTCTAGCTAGCCATGTGGCGGGGTTTGTGGTCACTGAATGTATTTATGGGGACTTATTCCAGATAAAAATATAAGTTAATAGCAGTGAACACCAGAAGTTCTGAACATAAACCACTATTATTTGTTCCAGGAAAATGTAAATCCCTGGTATTTGTAATTAAATCATTGGTGTATTTTTAAAATATGGGTCTTGATATCCCAGTAGAGTAAGGTAATCAATTTTGGCCTGGTTATCACAAAAGGCGATGTAAATTGTGACTTGCTAGTTCAAGTGTACAAATTACAGCTTATGGTTAAATATGGTTCAAGAAAACCTTCCTAAACACTATGGAGGAGTTGGGTGTTACCAAGAATCAAATCATGCTTGCTCTACAGGATATGTCTGCGGAAAAGAATGGCAACTAGACCCAAGGATGTGACATTAATGAGAGCTCGGCCCACAATGGAAGAGGAGCCATGTAGATATGGAGACCATTGTATAGTAGGTTTTTAAGGAACTCAGCTTTCTCATACTTTTTTTTTTTTAAGAAATCAGAATGCCAAATTCTCAAGACTCAGCTCAAATTTAAACAAGGTCAAGTTGCTGCTGTACAAATAACTGTGGGTTCCCTTGGGCTATAGGATATGGGTGACCAGATGTATTTGATCCACAAAGAAATTGCAAAGAAACCAGACAGCAAAGGCACATGTGTTTTTTTTTTTTTTTTCTGAAACTACATGGTGACTCCTAGAATCAACTAAAAGCCCCTTTTTTCCTTAAAATTTTTCTTAATTCTAGATTAAATATGACTTAATTCTATATCAAACTAATGGGTCCTTGGTATCTTAGAAACCGAGCTTTCTTTGTTTTAATCTATCATTCTCTTCTTTAAGGATAACTTGCTGCTCCCACAGTTCCCACTGTCTCCTTTTACGTCTCACACCGAGTGCTGAGAAGTAGATGTGAGCTCGTGGTGAGGCAGGAGAGACTCTGGAACTTGTGCGACTGAGCAAGCGAGTGAGTGAGAGCGCTCATCTTACCTGAGTGGGGCTTCAGCCTTGTCCATCTGCATGCAGACCAAGAACGGGTACTGTGAGAACTGCACTGTGGAGATGAACTCCAGCCCAGCCTCTGTCTCAGCTCTGCTTTCCAGGCCAGCTTTCACAAAAGAGGCATCCACTGTGACATCGCTGGTTATCACCACAGCCACCCTGCAATTTTAACAAACATCACGTATTGTCTCATCGAACTCAGCAGGAGGATTAACAGAACTTCAGCAAATCTCCATTCGTGGCACCATAAGGAAATACTTAAGAATGGAGGCGTCACCTCAATACACATAAAGTCTTGTTAAAACCAGGGTGTCAGAGATTAGCCACGGAAGAGTCACTCTTTCCCTGGGCTTCCCTTGCCTCGAATTCTTGACATGGGAGCTAAGTGTATATCATATAAGCTGTTTGGAATATGTGTCTCCCAAAACCAAGGTGGATCATGGCCTGGAACCTAGTCCTTTCTCAGTCTCAGAAACACGCACATTTTCTTAGAAAGAAGTATGAACACATCCAGAAGACATCTGGCATTTATGATAATTCTGTTGTTAACTATTGGCTTTGTTAGCAATTTCAGTTCCATTTCATTACCTTCTCCCAGGGTTTGCTAAAGACATGTATGTGGTTGCCAAGATACATGAAAGAGTGCTGTGTGACTCCTGTGGTGGAATATGAATACACAGATAGGATGGGTTTAGCAGTGGTCACTTAGAGCAACAGACAGACAGGTTGGATGACTAAAGGATATGGCTTGGTTGGCCATGTAGAAGTTAAAAAACCAAAAATCTAGTACAAGTTTGGCTTTCTTTAAGCAACTGTAAACTTCAGCCAAATGGTGGGAAATTATGTACATGGTGACATCAGATTTACATGTCCATACTTTTTTATTTTAAAAAGAGGAATGCTAATTTTTGTCTGGGAAATTATAAAAGAATTTTGCTGCTGTTGTTCTCAGTATCAAACAGGCCATACGTTGTTTGAGATGTGTATAGGACCTTTAGTCCTTTACGAGATCTTCCACTGTCTTATATGTAAGCAAATGTTTAAGGAGTGTTATTTATGTGAATAAACAAGCAAATGAGATAGAAGACAGGGTAGTTACAAGACGGATGCTGGAAAATGGAGGGTGAAGGGGAAATGAGTGCAGCGAGCCACAGGTACCTATGTGAAAGTGTGCGTGCTTATGTACAAAGAGTATACACAAATGAAAAGTTTTAATTTGGTTAAAGATGAAATTATCACTTTATTATAACCCAGTAGAATTAGCAAATGAAGAGAGATTGATGTCAATAACAGAGATAAGTTTAAACTTTTATGTTTTATGTTGTAATATTAATATGAGATCTTGGTGATAAACAAGAAAGGAAAGGCTATGGTTTGCCAGCAAGGTGTCTGTGCATCAGTTTGACAAGAGATCAACTTGGCTGGCTAGCTCCATGTCAATACAAGTTAGTGTCATTTGAGAAGAGGGACTCTCAATGGAGAAAATCCCTCCATAAAATCAGGCTGCAGGCATGCCTGTAGGACATTTTTAAAATTAGCAATTGATGTGGGTTAGCTCCTTGACTCCTCATCTCAGTGCTCCTCACCTCAGTGTCCATCTCAGTGTTCATCTCAATGTTCAACTCAGTACTCATCTAAGTGCTCACCTCAGTACTCATCTGAATGCTCATCTCAGTCCTGATTTCAGTGCTCAACTCAATACTCACCTCACTGCTCACCTCAGTGCTCATCTCCGTACTCAATACTCATCTCACTGCTCAGCTCAATACTCATCTCACTGCTCACCACAGTGCTCACCTCAGTACTCAGCTCAGTGCTCACCTCAGTGGGGACCTCAGTGCTCATCTCAGTGCTCACCTCAGTGGGGACCTCAGTGCTCATCTCAGTGCTCACCTCAGTGGGGACCTCAGTGCTCATCTCAGTGCTCACCACAGTGCTCACCTCAGTACTCAGCTCAGTGCTCACCTCAGTGGGGACCTCAGTGCTCACCTCAGTGGGGACCTCAGTGCTCACCTCAGTGCTAACCTTAGTGTTCATTCCAGTGCTCACTTTAGTGCTCACCTCAGTTCTCACCCTATTGCTCATATCAGTGCTCACCTCAGTCCTCCTCTCAGTGCTCACTTTAGTGCTCACACTGACCTGTTTCTAAGACACTATTAATGTAATGAATTCCCACAGTTGTTTCTAGTCCCATGGTTTACAAACACTTCAAACAGAAAGCACAGATTTGAAACAGTCTAAAGGTTAAACAGCAACCAAGACATATCCTTGCTTTGTTGTTGTTGTTGTATTATACTTACCGATTTTTCACTCGGGTTTTAGACTCACGATACCACAGACTGAATTCCATTGAACCAGAGATATCAATAGCTAGACCACCCTGGATCTCCATATTGGCCTTTAGTCCAGATTGCAGCTGAATATCCTAGAAGCAAAAAGTACAGTGTAAGCAATTAGTTAACGCATCTTTCAGAGACACACTTGGCTTCCTGATCTACAGTCCTCTGCTGGAGGATTTTGAAAATCAATGCCCATCTATTCCTTTGTTTCCATGCAAGCCCAGGAACTCTTACTTACTAACTAGTGTTCTGCCATCACACTATACCCCCCCAGTGAAGAAGGCTTAGAAACACAGTATCCTGATCTTGGTCACCAGTGAAGGCATTGCTGATATGCTAAATAAGTCAATTAAAGTAGTGGAGGGACGGAACATCAATTGAGAAGGCTGTTTTCGTGCAATCCTTGCCTCTCTTTGGGAGGGCTCATTTATTTCCAATGCGTGGCCTTAGGCAGCATGTCAGCATTATCTGGGAACAGTTTCAAATGCAATCGCTGATTTAGAAACACTGAGGACGGGTGGGGGCCAGCAATCTGCTTCTACGATGCCTTCATGTGATTCTGACACAACTGAATTTGAGAACCACTGGACCAAGAGGATGAAGGTATTTCCATCAGAAAATACCTAGCCGTGGCTCTTTTGGGAAACCTGAAGATTGGACAGAGTGATCTGTTCGAGTCCTGAAGCACTCTGCGTATTGAATGCTGAGGCCAAAACACACAACTGCATCTTCTGGAGAACGAACAGACAAACAAAGGCAGGATGAAAATTCAGGGGACACTGGGGACATCAGGGAGTAGGACTCAAGCACTGGGGACTGCCTAGGTCAAGCTGGAAAAGGAAAGGAAGGCAAGTTAACCAAGCCTCAGTACCCTGCTCCTTGACATTTGAAACGACATCCAAACACTGGTCAAGCCAAGCACAAAGTCCACTGTATTTCCCAAAGGCACAGTGACCCTCCTGGGTAGGTTTCTGAAGAGGCTTCGTGTGAGACTGAAATGTCATGGTCTGGAGCAGTGCTGAATGTAACAATGATTCTGGAAGCACAGCTCTGTACCCTCCATTCTGGTATTCCTCCAGAGATGTTAAGAGTTTCTGGCAGCTAAGAGCGTGACTAACCAACCTCCTGTGTACCCACCACAAGCAGCCATGCATTCGCCAGGAACAAACGCCATGACTGCGCTTTTTAGAAAGGTGGTGCTCTTCTCTCTGAGTTTGAAACAAACAAGGGAACCAAACATGGCAGGCAACTTCAGAGAACTGGTTTATGCTGAGTGGACTAAGAACGTTTGACCTTGATATGAAACTGCTTTCATTCTGAAGGTCACCCCTCAGAAGAGCATGGGGCACTCAGTGCCAGGGCTGGGACATATGACTCAAGATCCCTAAGGACGCTTAAAGTTATACTTACTCTAGGACAAAAACCTGGTTGCCATTGGATACAGGGGATATATCATGCTTCATAACTAATGTTTAAAAAAAAAAACCCACAACCTCTCCTGTAAAATCCACAACAGTTACACCCAAATGTCTACTTAGACTGATGAAGAAGAGGGGAGACGTCAGAGGTCGCATGCACCCCATCTCTGTGTCTGTTGCCATGTAATTCCTAATGCATCCTGCCTCAGAAATACTCCCTTTTTCTTGCATAATCTTCTGTTTGCTTGATCCACTTATTCCAGTGCACAGTATGGTTTAGTCCCTTCCACAGAGGCGAGTGGTGGGTGAAATGCATAGCCTTGTTAATCCATCTAGTCCAGTAGGACCCTAACGTGTAGATCTCGACCTTCTCACCGGCCGTACACCATCTGGATGCCAAAGCAGCCAAGCCAGAAGACAGAGCATATCACAGTTATCAGACAACGGCCTGTGTGAGAAGAGCCTGTTCACTGCGAGTGGTTTGGAGAAACACTTCGTCTTTCTCAAATGATACCTTTCGTCCCCACAAAGGGACCAGGGAAGAAGTCACAATGAGTTCTACTGAATCCACTTCTGAGGACAAACCGCCTGACCGAACCCACCACCCGCCTCTGTGGAGGGACTAAACCATACAATGCACTGGAATAAGTGGAGCTAACAGGCGAGCCCCACTATGCTCAAAGCCTTACACGTGATAGGTGGTTTAAACATGCTGCTCTACATCAGAGGTATTCTTCACTGATAGGAGCTTAGAGCCAAAACTGCCCACACCGTGCCTAATGTTGGGGCTTTCCAACTGCTGTCACACAGCTGTCACACACTCGCGACTCTTTGTCTCATAGACTCTGAGGCCATTCTGAGGGAGAGTGCAAAGAAGACAGAGCATAAACTTAAGTCCTTAATTGATCCAGAATGCACATTGATTTAATGTTTTGTCAACGGACTTCAGGAAGAAGGCTGCAGAACTTTGTGTTTGTGATTGACGTGATTCCTTTGCCCTTTAACTCTGACCTGAAAACTTTCTTGTAGAATAGACACTGACATCTGACAGCTCCTCTTACTGCTTCTAAGAAAATGCATTATTTCCTAGCTAAAGAGGCTCCACTTTTTCAGACATCTGTCTCTGAAATGTAATCCAATTCTAATGAGAGTCAGAGAGAAAGACGTGTGCGTGTCTGTTTGAGCACACACACACACACATACACAGAGGAGGGAGGAGAAAGGGAAGAGACAGATAGACACACACATATAGACACAGAGACAGAGAGATACACACATACATGCACACAGAAAGAGAGAGACAGAGACAGAGAGAGGGAGAGACTGAGTAAGGCTATCTGTCTTGGCAGCTGTGACAGGCTGCCAGCTGCCAGCACTCCCTTCAATGTCAACACTTGACCTGGAGTGGAGTGTGCTTCTGAGGCTAAGAAGGAATCACTGGGGTGGTCTGCAGAGCCCAGGACCTTGGTTATTTGTAAAATAACCTCAAATCTGCCAAATATGTCAGCCTGACACGCAGAGACACTGGTTATGGCTAAAACTGAAGGGGCAGTCTTTCTTTGACCATACCTTGCCCAGGGTGTCTTATCTTAGTGAACAGAAAAATCATATAAGAAAATTTAAATCAGGGATTAACAAGCTGTAGCCTATAGGTTCTCTGCCTTGCTGGCCATTTTCACTCAGTAGTCACGGGGGGTTACACAGATGATCAAGAGCATTGGCTCTTAAAGGCAGAAATATTCACTCCCTGCCATTTACAGGTTTGCCAGCACAGTGCTTACTTATGTGTGACTTGAGGGTTAGAGAGAATGAGCTGCACCTCTAGTTTTTTTCTCCTTCTCTTCATTCACATGAAGAGAGATGTGCTTTTCTTCAGAGCACGCCTATGCTGTGGTGGTTTGAAAGAAAATAGTTCCCATAGGCTCAGAGGGAGTGGCACTATGAAGAGCCGTGGCATTGTGGGAGGACATGTGTCACTGTCATTTCCTGCTACCTGAGGATTAAGACATGGAACTCTCAGCTCCTTCTCCAGGACCATGTCTGCCTGCACGGCACCAGGCTTCGCCATGATAAGAATGGACGAAACCTCTGAAGCTGTAAGCCAGCCCCAATGAAATGCTTTCCTTTGTAGGAGTTGTCATGCTCGTGGTGTCTCTTCACAGCGATAAAACTCTAATTAAGACAAATAACCAGTGCAAAGCTGCAAATTACCACTTGCCTCGCAGCTAGAGAGCGCTAGGTGACGCCATTGTGGATTTTGGTCAATAGAATTCTACCAGCACTTCTGGATGGGCACACAGCTCTTCATCCTTCCCCTTTCCTTTTTTGGGGGGCAGAGGGGGCAGGGTTTTCTGTGCCAGAAGGGGGGTTGCCATCACATAGTCACAAGGTGACAACTGTGAGATTTAAAGTCATAGTAAAACTGGGTGTGGTTGCACACACCCTTAGTCCTACCAGTTGGGAGGCAGAGGCAGGCAGATCTCTGTGAGTCTGAGGCCAGCTTGGCTCAGTCACAATAGGCAGGCAGAGGTAAAGTGTACAGATTCTGGTCTCTGAGGATTTTTGTGTTAGCAATGGACTGTTTACTTCAAATACTTATTGCATCATAAAAGCCAAACAGTCGAATCGTTTTTTTTTTTTTTTCAATCAGTGGCTACCTTGAACTTATATAAGGAGCAATAAAGATCAAGACATGATATAATTTCATTTCAGTCATTGATGTTTTGGGGTGAGTTCTAACAAAATGAAGTATCAAAGGTTTCCCCAACTCTTAAAACCCATGACTTTATAACCAGAGCCAAAAAAAAAAAGGCCAAAATCTTCAAATAATTTGCTGAAGAGCAATACAGCTGAGGGAATATTCCAGTCTGCTCTAACTGCCTTACTTTGTAGCAGGAAACCATGACTTGAAGCTATTTTGTAGCTTTCTTCCTAAGAAGCTGTACAAGTCAACCTCAAGCTCAGACTGTCAGGTATGATGTCACCTTGGCCCAAAAGAAGCCAATCTCACAGTACATATATTTTAAAGGAAATCTCCACTTTGTGCTTCAATATAATAATATGAACTAGAGTAAACCCCAAGGCCCCATAAGATGTTACCCAGGAACATTACACTTTTAATATCATCCTGCTAAGGTGGGACATGCATCAAAACACAAAAGAAAAAAAAATGTAAGTATCAAGCACTCAATCTCTAGGGCTCTTCAGATAGATGAACCCTCTCTGACTCTCAGAAAATCCAACTAGACAAGTCATCTAAAGCCCACAGCATCTTAGACACAGAAACCGTTCCACATAAGAACTATTGTTTAAGACTTAGCACCAAGAATCCCTGAAAAAATAATCGTGAAGAACGAGGTCAAGGAAATGAAAGCGTGTGTGTTCTCTCCGAATGAGCAAGCTTCTCTAAGACCCTACGACCATGACACAAAGACTGGTGTCAGCAGGGGCTCGGGCCCTCGCTAGTTTGACGTCATCAACATGATGTGCCACACTGATTTTCAAAATCATTGTCATCACAAATGATGCCAGGTAGCTCATGTCCTGCATCCAGGGAAAAAAAAAAAAGACAAGACACCTCTGTCTCCCCCGTGCAGGAAAACTGTGTTTGCAGGTAATACGAGCTCTGCTCTGTTGCATCGCAGGCATTTTTCACTAAGCAGCTAATAACATAGAAGGCAAACGGTGCTTACTTATAGTAAAAGGAGAAGGGCAGCAATAGCAAGAGGACCAAAGGCATAGGGAGTGAGCTCCAGGATCTGCAGAGCTTTAACTTGTATTTTCTAGACACGCTTAAATTTGTCTGCTGAGCTGGGAGAGGCTCAGCTGGGTAAAGTGTCTACTGCACAAGCATGAGGCCTGATTCCAGTCCCCATCACCCACATAAAACCAAGGCACCCTAGTGCACAGCTGTGATCCCAGTGCTGAGAGGCAGGAGAATCCCTGGGACTTGCGGTCCAACCATCATAGCTTAACTGAGCATGCTCTAGAGTCAGTGAGAGACTGTCTCAAAAAATAAGCTGGAAAGCAGTTGTTGAAGACTTCCAAGGTTGGCCACTGGCTTCTACATGATCTAATAGAGCAAAGGTTGCTTACTGTGCTCCAACATACATACACACACACACACACACACAGAGAGAGAGAGAGAGAGAGAGAGAGAGAGAGAGAGAGAGAGAGAGAGAGAGAGAGAGAGAGAGAGAGTGTTCTGGAACTCAATGAGTACTTGCAGGCTGAGAAAAGTAGAGAATTACCTGAGAATGGTCTATTAGCAGAATAAGCCCTTTCACCACGCTGACAGGGTCGCCGGATGCTGACAGCATTTTGGACATCAAATCACTGTATCCATTAAAAAATGTGACAGGTCTAAGCTGAACATCAAACAGGATGGCTGACATGCCAGCATAAGAGTCAAGGTTCTCCTCTCCTTCATCAGGAGTGGCTGCAATTAAGCCTTCCAGCCCTTGGGCTTCAATCACCACCTAGGGAGAAAAGGACACAAGGTTGATGGACACAGATCCTCTGCTCCATGGGTGATGGTGAGATCTCTGAGCTACAGATAGATCTTTTGTAGGACCAAAACCTCAAGTATTTTCTGCAACTAGGCAAGAATGAAAACTAAACTCCTATGTCTAACACAATGGAGATTAATTCTCTCTGTGTGCTCCTCCCAATTACCCTTGTATGTGTGGAAGATTTTATTCATTTAGTAGATGAGGTGAGGACAAATGAATACTCACTTAGCTAGTATGTGGCAGAAGCGGGGCTTTGAGTCCTTGCTATGCGACTACAAAGACTGCAGGCCTTCTCTTGGAGGGCATCACTGGAGATGCTCAGTTGCTTTCCCCAAGCTGTCTTAAGCAAGGGACCTGCCATCTTCACAAACTTCTGACAGGAGATGGAGAGGCATGGGCACTCCACCCAGTCAGCTGTGCTGAGAGAGCACGTTCACACCCCTCCATGTCAAACTTCCATCCCTCACCACAAGAATGAGACCACACTGTGAGGAAGCTCACGCTCAGATGACTAGCCCGTCAGGAATTTTGCCTATTTTCCATCCCACATAGCCAGGCTCCAACCACCTTGTGCATGGCATTTCTGAGGGCACATGAGATAGCAGGTGGCAATGCCTTGGCATGGCAGGTATGGGATTCTGACCGTGGTGCTATTGAATGGGAAGATGAGTTCATATTGATGAGCACCCAAGTTTCCATAACAATGGGTCGTGTTGAAGCTTAAATAACTTCAATTAGAAGGTTTAATCTGATATTCATTAAACCAAAGTGATGGTATGGTTCACAGTAAAGATAATCATCATTTCATTTAGGACTAAAATTTAACCGTTCTCAACTGCTAATAATACTTGATTCTTCTCTTTCCTAGCAGTATTGGAGAAATATAAACTAATTCTTTTGTCTTTTTTGTACATTGAAATTTCTTGTAGGTGCAATCAGTCTCTGTACAGATAAGCAAAAGCAAATTCTGGCACAGCTTCAACTCTGTGTGTGTGTGTATGTGTATGTGTGTGTGTACTACAGAAATATATATATACATATATATATATATATATATATGCCACCATTAACTTACAAACTAATTTGTACGATATAAAATGTATACTGTAATCGTGCACTCAGTATAGGCCGGTTCCCCTCAGACAGGTTTCTTTCATTAGTAACGCTTGGGCATGTGGTACCTGACTACCATGAAGCTCCGCCTTTCCGATGTACTGGAAGATGTTCAGGTTACTTCTCCTCAGAATGCCAGAGCCAGAGTAAAGGATGTCAAGGCTGTATGTGGATGCTGCACGGGGGCTACCTAATTACAAAAGAACCACAGAACTCAGTCACAGTCCCAGCGACGCAAGGGCGCAGGGGGCGGAAAAGCAGCTCTTCAGGGGTGGAACTCAGTCACAGCTCCAGCAATGTCAATGAAAGGGGGTGCAGGGGTAGGGGCAGGGAGGGGGCGGAAGCTCCTCGGGGGTCACCTACGTTCTACATAGCCAGTATAGGCAGAAGAGGATCCACTCTTGGAGAAACGGTCATAATTGTGAACAGCCATCTCCTTGAGAACTCGACGGATCATTTTGCTGCAACACAGAAGAGAAGGCTTTTCATTCACGGTAATGTCTGTTTCCCAGATCAAAATGGGATTGCAGTCAAATCCCTGGTATTAAAAGAAAAAAAAAGAGAGAGAAGTCCTCATGCCACTATGAGACCCAAGGAAGTGCTGGCTGGGCACCAGTGGCAGGATGAGGGCTCGCCCCTTCATTCCTCAAATAGCTGACATTTAGTTTGGTGTCAAAAGGACAGAGCATAAGAATGCCCAGCTATGGGACGCCTTCAGCTGACTGGTGGACACTTAGGGAGTAGAAAACTTATGTTCTTTGAATCATCACAGTTGTACTGTACTGTGAAATTGTATATAAATTTAAGAAAGCTGTGCCAAAGAGGAGGCTGCATTTTTTTTTTAACTTTTTCTTTCCCTTTTAAAATCATCATTGCCAGACAATACAAAAGCACAAACTTCTAGGGTTGCTATTTATGTATTTTCCACCACAGAATAAAGCCCAATGGGGTCCACAGGAAAAGATACTCTCCTCCAGACCTTTAGCTCTTCCTCCATGCCCATGTCGTGTTTATGGAATTAGCATTGAGATCTTCTCATTTCTCATGATCTCACACTAATCTGTCAATAACGGTACAACTACTACATATCGAACCCCCCAACTAATCAACTATAGTAAACCAGGCCTAGCTCTGAGGCAGAAGCATTTTGTAAGGAATAAATGGCTCTTTATTAATAACTTCCCTATCCATCAATAGCACCAGGTCACTGGCATTTTAGCTTAGAAGAGAAAAGATGATGTTCTCCGATATCCGAGGGTTTCACGTGGATGAACATTAGACACATTCTGCTTCGTTCCAAATACAAACCCAGAGCCAGGAAGAAGGCATTGTTTAGAACAGGACACAATAATGAAGTCCTGAATCTGGTGGCACAGATTCACTTAGTGGCAGTGAGCTCTCTGTCATCCTAGAGAGTCAGAGGGGTCTGGTGCCACTTGCTGGGAAACAAAAGTAAGACAAACAAGCAAGCAAGCAAAACACCCCACACTGGAGAGACACCCCACACTGGAGAGACACCCCACACTGGAGAGACACCCCACACTGGAGAGACACCCCACACTGGAGAGACACACACCAACAAGGAGACCTTAACTTCCCTTCCTGTTGTAAGGGTGTTGTTTCTGAGACCCTGGTGTGAGTGTTTGCAGTGGCTTCTTTCCATTTGCCAGGCTGCTGTCTGTCCCACTCTCTCCTCTTTCCTATCCCCAGATGACTAGGCTCACAAAGCAGAGGCATCGGCTACACCCGAGGCCTCCTCCCAGAAGTCCTGAATAACAACGGAGAAACAAAAGAATTCCTGCCTGCTCCTCACAGACACCTCTGCTGACTGTCCTGCTCATGACAGACATCTCTGCTCTGACTGTCCTGCTCCTCCCTTGCAGGGAGATGCCCTAAAGAGTGGGTGACATTCACAGTGAATGTGGAAGGCGACTTTTGGGAGATGGGATGAAGTGTGTTTAGGGAGAATGACTGAGCACAGTGAAGTCAGCCGGTGCAGCTCTTCATATCCTGGCTCCGGGCCTGGCTCCTAAACTGGGCCGTGACCAAGATTTGCAAACTCAGGGGAGTTGTGATAAAAGTCATCAGAAAGTCTTCACATTTGAAAAGTTAAGATGAAAGAACTTTCTTTGTCTCATTGTGCTACTTACAAAAATAGTCCTGTTGAAAATGCAATTAGACTTTAAAACTTTACTAACATTTGGTGATATATATATATATTTACCATACTGATTGGATACCCAGAGAAGCAGCCCTACCCAGAGTTCCAAATCGCAAGCAGCGAAAGGAAAGCTGTTTTATCCAACTCACCAAAGAGTTCCTTTGGGGAAACTTGACACTCATTAGGTTTATTTAACATTGCCCAGTGTGATGACCAGGTCATGATTATTAGCTATCAATATTCAGATAGGCTTCCACAAGAAGAGGTGGGTGGGATGCATTGTACCTTGCAGGCATTTCAAAATGCAGGATGTCTTGCACCACGCTGAGCATGTATTTGTTCATCTCTTTAGGAAGTTCCCCAATAGACAGCAGAATGTTCTTCACATCCATATAGGATGGGTTCTTTAAGATAACAGCAGCAGCAGTTGTGCGCACAGTCTTTTCATGAACCTTACGATTCTGGTGGTATATCCTGTTCAAGGTCTTCTTCACCTGTGGGAAGATATTTAAGCTTAGCACATCCACGGAGTTTTAAAATTGCTATTGTAGGGACAGTGAGGTGGGTCATCAGATAAACGTGACTGTGGCCAACCTTGATGTATATGAGTTTCACCCTCTGGGTCCATGTGATGGAAGGAGGGAGTTCAAAGGTTGCTCTCTGACTCTTCTTGTGTACCAGTATGTGTGTGTGTGTGTGTGTGTGTGTGTGTGTGTGTGTGTGTGTGTGTGCATACTCGACGTGTGACAAAGCCAGCTACTGGACCATGAACAGAAATGATGTGAATGACTCTTAGGCAGAGGCAGTTAAAAGCTGGCATGCCTTCTGCATCTCTCTTGACTGCTGGAAACACATAGCTATATACCCCCTAACCCACTCTAGACGCATCATGTATAACAAACTGTGGATCAACTGTAAGGTTTTGTGGCTCATGTGCTACGGCAACAGTGCTTGGTACTACTGGATATAAACTTCTAAGGCTACTGCTGTGGCATTGGGCTTTGGTGTAGGTGGAGGAGGCAGGGCAGGGGAGAAAGCAACATGAACTGGATTTTCTTACAACCAAGTATCTCAGATTCCTTTCCTCTTTTATTTAAAAGAAAATTTAACATGCTAGTTTCTAGTAGTAGTTTTATGCTCATCATAAAAGTCAAAACAGTTTCCAAATCTCTTTAACCCCAACTCATGAGTAATCCCCACCCCGCTATTAACCTTCTGTGCCAGTCTCTGTGGTTTGAATGTATCCCAAAGGTTTATATGTGGTCATCTGTGTGGCAGTGTTCAGGTGGCTGAGCACTTGAGAGGTGAGGTCTAGTGGAATATAATTAGGTCACGGAAGCATTGCCCTCAGGAGTAATCAACACAGGTTTCCTGGAACTACAATAGTCCTTTCAAAAATCGGTTTCTATAAGGGATTGCAGCTCCTCCCTTGAATGTTTACCATGCTGTATTCTGCAGTTCTCCTTGCCTCATGTTTCCCCCTATCTCCTCACATCTTGCCCTTGCTCTCAGACTTGTAGGAGCTAAATAACCCACCCAAGAACAAACAACTGGGAAAGGACCCCAAGAAGGTATAGCTAGGTTGGTCTTTCTTAAAAGCCTACACCTCATGCTTCGCAACCAACTGCCTCTCTGCAGATAGCATCCTGAGTGGCAAACACTCTCACTGAAAGCTCATATTGAAACAAGTCCATTTCCAACAAAATAATAACGTAGGTGGCTTCCAGAAAATGCTACATGTGCAGGTGAGGACACATATTCCAATCTGCTGAAAACTCTAATCATGTTCTGAAACGTACAGAAGTAAAGATATTGCTAAAGAAAATTTGTTTCTTAGCATCACATTCTAACCAGCTGAGCTACCTGGCCAGCTACGAGAATTTGTTCCTTAAAATAAGAAAATGTATTTTAAAGCTGGGTGTGGTGGCACACGCCTTTAATCCCAGCACTTGGGAGGCAGAGGCAGGCAGATTTCTGAGTTCGAGGTTAGACTGGTCTACAGATTGAGTTCCAGGACAGCCAGGGCTATGCAGAGAAACCCTGTCTCAAAAAGAAAGAAAGAAAGAAAGAAAGAAAGAAAGAAAGAGAGAGAGAGAGAGAGAGAGAGAGAGAGAGAGAGAGAGAGGGAGGGAGGGAGGGAGGAAGGAAGGAAGGAAGGAAGGAAGGAAGGAAGGAAGGAAGGAAGGAAGGAAGGAAGGAAGGAAGGAAATGTATTTTAATATGAATGCTTCTGATATAGGACATAGCTGTTCAAAATGTATGGCCAATGGAGAGTAACCTTAAATACATATGAAGAATTATTTCTAAGCAAAAGAGTGACTGTTATGGGAAAATAAGTAAGTAAGTAAATAAATAAATAAATAAAAACAGAGTGACTTGAGAATAGATAGCATGTGGTTTACCATAAGTGGTTTTTTTTCTCTCTCCTGTTAATGTGGCAGAGTCAAGATGCTTACCTCATCAGTGATGAAGGAGACATCGTATCTCTGGAGAACGGTGGTAGCCAGGTGGCTGACGGGCCCTTCTCCAGCCTCAGCATACTTCAAAAGGACCGGGATGCCTTCCGGAAGCAGGGCATTCTTCAGGGCCAGCAGGTACATCGTGGTATCTTCTTTTTTCTCTGGTTTTTCAAGTCCTCCCAGGATTAGCTTCTTAGCTTCCACCACTGCCTAAAACATCACACACCTCAGACAAATGCCCACCTACAACACTCAGACAGGAAAACAACATCAGCTTCGAGGGAGCTTTGCTTTGGTTGCCATGGGAAACATATAAAGGTATGGAGTCTTCTCAAAGGTGTGCTTACGTGGTCTAGAAAAGCAGAGCATATTTAATAATGGGCAGTGCAGTCTCTGACACATTCTTAATGCATAAGGGCGATTCCGGATGGAGCTCAGTTGTTCTATATGGAGAAAACTTCTTTAGCACCCCAAACAAAAGACAACTGTAGTTCCAGATGCCCAGATCATTCGTTTATGGTTTAATACTACAGCATTTATGGGAATTGGCTACTGGACCTCCTGGTGATACCGTGATTCATGGGTCCTTGGGATCCTTAGATGAAATAAGGCAGTATTTGCTTGTCTATATGCACCACCCTGCTTACCTGAGGAATCTCAGGAGTATTTATTGTCCTCAATACAAGGTGACTGCCGGGCAAATGGCTTTGCTGTGTTGAATGCATGGCCACAAACATCTGTTTCCCTCACTATTTTTAATCCATGGCTGGTTAAATCTCAAATGGAGAATCCACATATGTGCAGAGAATCACTGTATTGGTATCTTTGTATTTGATAAACAGACAAGGAATTCTTTGAGGGTGATATGATATTCTGTGCATCTTTATGTTTAAGGATTGGCATCGCGCCTAGTATAAAGTCAGCATTCACTAAATAATGATACATGGGTATTTTATATATGGATTTTATTCTTAGTGATAATATTTAACACAGAAACTGAGCAAATAGAGCAGCTCTTTAAGAATTACTGAAATCATAAATGTAGGGATTTGTCATTCTCAGGTGTGTGAGATGTAATGCTAAATTTAATTTCTAGCATAACCGAAATCACTTTCAATGTCCATGTTTTTCGTAGACTTCACTTGCTTGTTTATTGTGCATTCTGTCTGTAGGCTGGTCCCTAGGAAATCATTTGGTCTCAGTGGTGATCCTCCATATTGTTTTTAATGACAGGCATTTAGAAGAAAAGATGACACAGTAATGTTTTTCTCTAGCAGAAGAAAACGGGAACTGAAGAAACTAGCAGAAGAAAAGTATGAGCTGAATGTTGGCTCATAGTAATGATGGGGGGAGAAGAGCCGCACGTTACTTAGCACTTTCATTTTGTAAAGTAGAAAACAGGCTTTTTAAATGGATATTACTAGATGAACCCACTCAAGTTTTCCATATGTGGTTATGTTTCACACAGTTTCAGTGAAAGCAAAGACTGCATAGCATGATGTCTATAGTTAATACTATTTTACTGTTATATTTCACAATACTGTGAACATATTTTAAATATTTTTATTCTAAGGAGATAACATGTATTGTAGGTTATGGCTATGCTAATCACCCAATTTGATCATTGTACAATGCATAAATATTTGAAGCATCACATTTTACCTCACGCACACACACATATGTATATATGTATGTATAATTTGTCACAGACAAATAAAAACAGAAGCAAAAATAATTCCTGAGTACAGATATAGAGGACTCTCAACGAATTTGTATTTAGTAGAAAAATTAATGGGTGATTTGATTTTTAGAGAGCAATCATTGATTGCAATCTACGCAGTAGGCATCCTTTAAGCAACGGTGTTGAAAAACAAAGATTCATCACTGGGGGAGGGGGGGAGGAGGGCTCTATTCCAGCGAGAGACAGAGATAAGCAGGAATGCTAATGAGCAGCCTAACTGTAAAGTGTGTGAGACAGAATGATTGCTGAGTCAGGAGCTGGAGAGTGGCCAGTTGGCAGTATGGCTACACTGAGCATGCGCAGTCTGGACACAATGACCATTAGACTGTGACGTTACACTGTGCAGTCTGGATGTCAGCAGCGTGGCATTATACTGGGCAGGACATAGTGGACACAAGACTGTGGCGTTACACTGGACAGTCTGGACATAGTAGGTACAAGACTGGTGTTACACTGGACAGTCTGGACACAGTGGGCACAAGTCTGTGACACTTACCTTGAGCTTGCAGCCTTCATTCTGACACAGCTTCCTGACTAGGGCTCCAATGATGATCATAACCGACTCTCTGATGTTGTTGCTTGCAAAAGAACCTTTGAACTTACTCTGTGGCCAAACAGGGGTCAAATAGGTCATCAGAACACTTCAGCTTTCCAAAGGGACACTTCCCAGCTAATAAAGTAACCATCATCTGGGGAAATGACTTTGCGTTTCTAGACAACAAACTCAGAATTTTGTTTTAGGGACACTTAGAAATGTGTTATCTAGTTTTGCATGAAGGATTGCTAGACTGCCCGGCCCCAAATGATCTTAGTCCCTCCCCCCACTCCCCAGTCTGTAAACCCTTCAGGGTTCAGGGGTCTAAGATCCCCCAAAAGTCTGTAATATTCTTTTTATGAACTGGAGATGTCAATGTGTATGTAGAAATAGCAGGAAGATTTTTGAAGTCAAAGTAATCCTAATTGCTTATTGAAGCATCATATAAACCATTTACTCTGATGTCTCATCATTCGCCACATGATAAGGTAGGTGGCTGTAATCTTCAGGTTGTCATAAAGAGTGGGTCGTGCTGGTCACTAGACCTTCAGAGCCCCTAAGTGAGAAGGTTGACTATGTTTGTTAATGCACAGAAAAGAGGCCAGCAGTGTCAGTGCTGGGAGAACTCTCTCCTATGGCCTCAACTCTTGACTGGATCCACTTTTAATACCTGCTTCCATTTAATAAGTTTTGCTTATCATTTTTTACCCAGCAGCCCATGATCACCATTTCCCCAGCATCCCTGACTTACAAGGAGGGCTCGCAGGAGTTCTTCATCAGGGTGGGTGGCAAAGCCACAGGCATAGAGGAACCTTTCCTGGAGAATGATACTGCTGTCGCTTTTGAAATCCAAAAAGTCCAGGATGGCTTCCAGTGAGTCTGGAGTCTGAGCAGAGGTGACAGCGTCCACCAGCTGAGGGCTGTAAAACAGACATTACAGCGGACATCATGCTTCTGGGCCTTAGGGAAGCGCTACATATCTCCACCACTCACAGTCTTCTGTTAATTTGAACATCTTAAAGAAGTACATTTCCCTTTGAACAAAATTATAAATAATACATTCCCAAAGGACCACTTTATTCTACTGAAATTTCTCCTCCCCTTCTCTTGTCTCAGAACATACAAACCATTACACTATACTAACCTAAGCAAAATACGCTTGAAGATTTGTAAGTTAATATTATGTTAATATCATAAATCAGGCCTGGAAAAGCAGTACTTTTATGTGTGTAATACAGATAATCTGAAGTCTCAAACTGAATTTTCTCTAATTAGATTTACTAAAACACATATTTCTCAAATGCCTAATTTAACTAAAGCACCATTCATTATTGATAGAAAATGAAAACTATTTTAAGTTCATATATAAGGGGGAAGTTTTTGCCCTTTAAAAATAAATAAAGACACAATTATATAGTTCTATTTTATTCACGACGAATATGTCATTGTCTTCCATGAAAAAAAAATGTAGTTAAAAAGTGATCATGAAAACATCTTTGGTTATTTGAGTCTGGGTGTGATAAAAAATTTCTAATCAACTTTTCACACTAGTGAACATATGAATATAAATATTACACACTGAGTTCACATGCTCATGCTCACAGTGGCTCATCCCTGTAATCCCAGCCCAAAGAAAGCTGAGGCAAGAGGATCAACCCAGGTCCAAGGCTAGCCTGGGCTACATAATAAGTTTTAGGATAGCATAGGCTACAGAGTGAAGCCTCATCTCAAAATTCATCAATCAAACAAAACTGATTAATGGCTTGAGACCACAATTCCACAGAAGGAAGACAGCTCCCGTCTCAGGGCATGATAGACTCAAGCCTGTTCTAATTTGGATTCATGGACATAAAACAACAGTTGTGAGAATCAGCTGGTGTGATTCTGGCCAAGTGAGCATTAAGTTATTGACCTGTGGTACAGCTGTTTGAAAATGCAAGCCAGCAGAATCACTGGTTTGGAAGTAGGACAGAAGACAGAGAGTGGGTCCTTCTTACTTAATTTAAAAACAACCAGGGTTACAGAGATGGCTCAGTGGCTTAGGGTGCCGCTGCTCCAGCAGAAGAACCTAGTCTGTTCCCTAGCACGCATATGGCGGCTCACAACCACCTGTGACTCCAGCTCCAGGGAATCCAACACCCCTGCACTGACCTCCGAGGGCAACGGGCACACACAGTGCACATACATACACGCAGCAAAGTGTTCATACACACAATGCAAATATATCTTTAAAAATAAATAAATTAAAAGACAGTGGTGGTGTAAAACCGTTCCTGACAGATGGCCCTGAAAAGCAATGTACTTACAGTACTTCTTTCTTCTCTGCCTTCAGAATCTGGAGGATCTCTTCTCTCCTCGAAGTCCGGAGGTGCTGAATGAAGGCCAGGAAGCTCTGGACGGCCTCGGCCTTGGACAGGTTGTCAGGCTCCAAGTGCTTTCTGATGGACTCCCAGTGCTCCGCTAGCTGCAAAGCACAGGCACAGGTGCAAGCCCCTTAGTTCTGAGCTCCCGACTTTGTATCTCCAGGGAGATACAACGGTCATGCCACCCACCTCGTACACTGTGTGAAGCTAGACGCTAATACTTAGGACTGCTTCCTGGCGGGTGGGGGGCACGCTAGAGATGGATTTGCGGGACCTTGGACCATTAGCCATCTGATGTTTGGATGTGTGGGTCCAGCAATGCCTCTGTTGTGACAAGCATATCTGAGGCCAGGCTTTGAGCACACTAGGGAAAGTGTGCGGAAGTTTCATAAACAGCCAGGGGCTTGGTGTTTGGGAAAGGCAAAGTGAAACCTGCCAGAGTCGAACTTCTTTCTAACTTGCTCGGACCTCATTGTAAAACAAAGTTTCAAACAGTCTGAGCTCCCTACTCTTCTTACAGCATTGCTTGAGTGGAATCCAGTGCTGCTCTGTTGATGGGATCTCAACTGTTCAGAGTTTGTATCTATGCTTAACGGGGAGAATTGAAAAGGGGCCATTTTCTCATATGCTACAGTTATCATATAATGACCTTGAGAGCAGTAATAATGCTAACCAATGTCATCTTTCACTTTTGAAACAAGCCAAATAACGTCCCTACTTCAGTACTTTTTCTGTTACCTCACTGTATAGAATGTTAAATTCTAACAGTGTGACTGTTAACTGCGTGGGAAATCATCATGCTGTTTTAAAATGATTGATTTCTTCTTTAACGAATTAGAGATCACCTCTGCTGCAGAAAGATAGGAAGGGGGAGAGAGAGAGAGAGAGAGACAGAGACAGAGAGAGAGAGAGACAGAGACAGAGACAGAGAGAGAGAGAGAGCACAATTACAAGCTGGCATCATCCCTAGCCTGTCCACACTTACAGAAGGGCATCCTTTGCAGTCACGCTGGAGGACCTGTCCCACAATGGGAATGGCTTTGTATTTGGAATCAACTGCTTTAATTACACCTGCCACTTGCTTCCCGGGGACCATCCTTGGGCCGGCTTCAGTTGTCTTCAGCTCCAATTTCTGCCTGTGCACCACCAAATGGAAACAGCACATTGTAAGAATTTACAATTGTGAGAGAGGGGGAAAAATACTAAAACTGCAACTCTTTCAGAAAACACAAAACCAACTAACTTACTCTATCCATTTACATGCGCAATCTATGGCATCTCCAGAGACACCTTGAACCCCAACGACACTGTTTAGTTTTTCTGGTCTAACTATTTTATTCAAAGATTTGGAAGTTTTAGGTCTAGACTTTCAAAATATTGTGCCAAGAACACAGAGAAATAAGATCTGTCAGGATGCAGAAGAAGACACAGGAGGTCTATCAGCCCTTCTCAGTTAGCTTTCTGAAAATCACACATCAACTACTTACTAACCAAGACAGTCAGCAAAGCTCATTTTCCAAAAAAAATGGTCTCAATGGTCATTTTTTTTCTGACACACTCTCCAAGAATTTTGTCATTCTGTCATCAAAAGACAGGCAGGTGTACTGAAACTAGTACTTCCTATATGTTACTGTAGATTGTATGAAAAATGATGAACAGGTTGAACCCAATTTTTGCAAGGAGTTCAGTCAAAATGAAAAGGCCCTCTGTGCACACACACACACACACACACACACACACACCTATTATAACTCAAATACAATAAGATAGAAAAGAAAATGTTGACTATAACAATATGTGAAGGAAAATAACACTTTTAGCATTATTGTCTTACTTCGACACTATTTTTCCTGCTATGGTTTGTTGGAAGTTCAAGGCAAAAGCCCTGGTCTCTTCTGCAAGCACAGCGGTGACAAAGCTGTCCTCTATCTTGTAGGTAGTGACAGATGTGGCTTTTGAACTGACGCCCAGCACCTGCATAAATAAGTAAGTGAATCAGTAGAAAGTAATTATCCTTAAATTTTAATTGAATCAAATAGCAACTGTCTTTCAATTTTCAAGAGTGTCTCTTTTACACCATCTCTCATCATGAGAACACCCACAACACATTGAAATATCTGTTCATGTGGCACTTGCAAGGACATAGCCTAAACTAAAAATGATAAAGATTTCCTAGACGTATTGCTTTGTTGCTTTTCTATTATCTTAAATCTCTACAGAACGTCATTGTCGAGTGCCTCCAAGGGAGCTGCTGTACCTGGTTTGCCGTTGTAAATCCAGACCGCTCAATTTTGCATGTATCCAGAGCCTTAATTTTGACCACTTTGTCTTGCTGGGCCTGGTAGGTCACTTTACAATCCCCAGAGATATCTACCTGGAACAGAAAGCAAGAGCATAATGCTTGGGATGCCATGTGGGCCGTCTCCATTTTCATGTGAAAAGGCTTGAATTGTGGGTTCCCTAATATGCCATTGAGAACTTCACCCTACCCCCGGATGACAAAACAGAAAGACAGAAGTCCTCAAAGGTTTTTTACAGGATGCCGAATCTCACAGTCTTTGGTTAGGCCTGAGAACATCTCCTCAGTTGTCCCAGGAATCATGGGCCATCCTACTTCTCTCGGAGCTCAGGATCTGAATACACTGCTTGACCACTACTGTACTCTCTTGCCATGTGGGTGAGGGGGAAATGCTTTTAAAGCCTGTATCAAGATGGTGTGTGTGAATCTTTCAAGAGAAAAATATGGTCATAAACTCTTGAAACTCATGAGATTAACTAAATTCATTGTCATTCATAATAAGAATCTGAGTTTAGACAAAAGCATCCCAAAATAGACCCTGTATGGCTCCTATGAGCTTTTCCCTTGGGTTCCCTGCCAGCACCATTCCTGCTGCTATTTTTAGTAAGCTAGCCACATTCCCTTGGCCCAGCCCGGCCATTCCCAGTTTCTCTTGTGATCATGGGCTGGATGAGTTAAGATCAGGAGAACTGGTGACCGACCAGCTTGACACAAGTCGAATAGCTGGAACCCAGATAGCTGGAACGCACTGAATTCTCTAACTCACTTCTATTTCCTCTCTGAATTGGGGAACTTGATTCTGAATGCCAGTGATCCATTCCAAATCCCCGAGATGATTAAAATACAGCTGCTCATGTCATTGCTTATCTATGATTTTAGCATCCTTAGGATGAATCTATGATTTTAGCATCTTTAGGATAAATCTATGATTTTAGCATCCTTAGGATGAATCTATGATTTTAGCATCTTTAGGATAAATCTATGATTTTAGCATCCTTAGAATGAATCTATGATTTTTAGCATCCTTAGGATGCTAAATCCTAAGGGAATGTTGTTTGTTTTTTTTAATATGCTTCCCACAAGGCAACAGGACAGAAACATTTAACAACCATTGGATCCCCCAAAGTTTTTTTTTGTATATTTTACATTATCCAAAGTTCCTTTAATAAAACTGATCCCAACTACTTAACTCTGTATTTAAGCAATAAATCATTTCAGATGTAAGTGAAATTTGACTATCCAACTTAAGTCAACTTCCCTAAGACAATACTTAATCCTAAAAGCAGTTATAATTTTCTGTAAAATTTCAATAGGCAAAAATGCTTAGAAATAATTTGATATACCTGTTGACAAATAAGATGTTGGTTGACTTATTTATTGACCTACTCAATTAATTTGTAGTACTGGGGCTTGAACTGGGCTTCATATTTGCCCAATGAGCTCTCCACTACTGATTCACATCTCCAGCTGTTTTTGTATTTTATTATTGCTTGGGAGATGTATGTGTATTATATATGTGTGTGGTAAATGTGCATGTGTATGACTGTGTGTATGTGTGTACACATACATATGCATATGTGTAGTCCAGAGAGGACATAAGGTATCTCCCTCCATCGCTTTCTGCCTTATTCCCTTGAGACTGGTTCTCTCTATGAACCTGCAGCTCACCAACTGGATCAACAGAGCTGGTCAGTGAACTCCCAGAATTCACTTGTCTCTTCCTGTTGCACTGGTTACCTGCACACGAGTGGCCACATCCATCTTTTATAAAAATGATGGATTTCATTAAGTCACCAGACTGTCTTAAAGTTACTCTATGACCCAGGCAGACCTTTGCTTAAAACTGGGCCTTAGCCCCAGGTAGCTGAGATTACAGGGGGCACCTCTTCCCCTTCACCCAGATACTGAGTTCTTAGGATTGTCATTAAGTACCTCGTTGGTAGTTCCAGAGCTTAGCTGCATCTGGAATAAGCTAGCCAAGCCTCTCTTGAGATTTTCTATGCCCACGGGCTCGTTTTCATAGGAGTAGTACTCTTTGACCTAAAGGGAAGAAGAGAAATACAAATGAAGTCATGCTACCTTCTTTATCAGAATCGGTTAAACACGTGGCTGGGGAAGCCAGGTTCTCACACACACTGACTATGTGAGAGATTATTCTGTTAGTGCAAAGCTGTGATTTCTTTCTTGTGAAAAGAAGCAGTTTCAGTTTCTAAGAAACAAGATCACCAGGAAATGGAACTTAGGAGGTGAAAATGAAGGTTCTGAGCATGACGGTCACTATGGAGAGGAAGAGCCCAGGGTTTCTGTGAAAACAGGGACTGTGGAGGGGAGAAAAGCAGGACCATCATTTTCCTTCACAGCACACCCGTTTCACCTGTAATTCTGCTTGAAACAAAAGCTAATAAACAAATTTTTAAAAAGTGAATGAAACACTCTTAGAAGAGAATGAGAATTGCCACAAACGGCAGTTGGCATTTCTGAAATGATGTAATGTCATGGTGTAGGCCATGACGAGGGTTCGGGTTTGCTCATGAACGGCCGTGATGCCCATGAACAAGCTGCCGAGTACCAACGTGTTTCCCGAGCAGTGACGCCACGTCAGGTAGCAGAATGTCAGAGGCTGCAGCGCTGGAGAGGCTGCCCCTACTGCACAGCCTGGCTACTGCAGAAGGCTCTCATCAGAACATATAGGGGAGGAGGTTGAAAGAAGTGTGATTTGGCAGGAATAGGAAGTGACTTGGCTCTGTTTTATATCCTCATCACTTACTGACCCTATATCTTTTATCATTTTAATGAGTTGGTTCATTCATAAGAAACAGCACTGAAACCATAGAGAAATTTTAGAGGGCAGCCCATTACTTTCACCTACTGACTTCAAACACACCCTATGGTTCAGACGTGGAGGACAGATATGTCTTCCCTGTGAAAATACTGTGCTCTACAAAAGCCATGGCAGAGCATTCCTCCCCTCACCAAAACATTTCTCAGAAAACAAATAAACAACAACAACAACAAAATGAGAATTTCAAACAAAATAGAAATCTCAGGAGTGCAATGAATTTAATTAATACCAATATGAACAATTCAGCCTACCTAAAAATTTCTCATGTCTTCGGAGGCAATATTGTGTCTGAATTAACCACACGAGTGCTTCAAATCTCTATTTTTACTTCCTAGACATACTCCGCCTAGTGACAGGTTTGCTGGATACTGTATCTGTGATCGGTTTTAGTCATTCCACTGCGTCATCCTTAAGGGTTGGGATAGTGTTGTCTATGCTGGTTAAAGGGGACCTGTACCAGTGACTTCACTGTCTAAAAATCCAGGGATCATATTCTCATACAATCTACTGGCTGTCTCTCAGATGCAAGCTGGCTTTCTGATGCTCTATGCTATGGGATTTTCTTCCCATATGGTTTCTAGTGCATATGCATGGATATCTCTGGACATCATGGCTATACAAGGCTTATACCTAGAGTTCTCAGACCCAGGAGAGTCGGACGTGCTTAGACAGTGGCCATGGTGTGTGTCAATGGAGGACGATATTTTGGTCAGAGTCCCCATTAGCTGGGGAAGCTAATGCACTATCTCCATTAGTTCCCATTTCCCTAGCCTACAAAGAGCTCTTAGAGTTCTGGCCATGCTGCGGGAGACTCTGGCCTTGCATTCAGTCTATAAATAAGGTCACATGCTCATCTATCACTGGTCACCTCTGCGACGTCCTTCTTGCTGTCTTGATAAGATGATGTTGCAGTGCTATTTTTATTCCAAGTAAATAATCCAAAAAGCATAAACCCCTCAGAGAAAAAAATTAATTTTTTTCTATTGGTATCTATTGTTTTCCTATAACTAGAAAAGTGATCCAGCCTTTTGTGTTTTTTTCCCCCCTTTGTATGGCTGCCATATTTCAGAAGCTAAAATTGTTCATTTTTAGAACAGACCAATCTGATCCAAAGTGAAGATACCATTCTTATGCATATTTGTCAGACTTCAAAATTAATCAACAATTGATAGCATTAATAAATTGGAACTTTGAAGTTTGACCCATGTGACTGTCACAGCAGTAATCTTAAATTCACTATCTCACAAGAGGAACCAAGTATGTTTTATGGTGTTCGGGCCATAAAGCTGATAACTTCATTTAGTTCTGAAATGAGTTCTGAATATCCAAGTGCTAAGGCTTCCGGTCAGAATCCACAGTCACTAGAGTTTCCAGAGAACAGTAAGCTAAGTTTGCCACACAGGAACTCAGCATGAGGCTAGGCAGACTGCCAGGAAGGAAACACCCGGCATCAGGTGGTTAAGCCTGGATCCATTTTTTCTTTGGAACTATATTTTCCCTTAGGAAAAAGTTGTCCCTCTTAAATGGATATGATAACAGAAGGCAAATTTACATCCACTACCTAAACAACAGAAATAAGTTGAATCGACCCTGACAAACGGAGTCACCATCTTACCTGTGATATTTAGCTAAGGCAAAGCATGGTTAACAAGTGCTGTCAGAGTAAACAAAGACACGGGGAAGAACCTGGAAGCTTCCAAGGTGGTGTTGACAATGACCACACACAGGCCCTGTAAGAGGGCCTGCTAAGCCTGAGGAAAACAGCAGATCCACCCCAGGAAAGAGCACACGGCAAGAGGCAGACTTAATTTCATCAGTTCAGACAAGCTAAACCAAGGGCAGAATCCGAAAGCTATCTGGTTGGCTGGATTAGCATTTCAGGCCCAGAATGAATCTGTGCTATGAGCACAGACACCTTTCATCCTTCAGTGTCAAGGAACGGATGAGGGAACTGTCAGTCCCAACTTAGTTCATTCCATGTAGACAAAAATCAGGTCAGGCCCACGCACTTATGTATGGGCAATGAGTGACTGTCAGAAAAAGAAAATATACAACAAATATGTATCTAAGTTCTTTTGTTAGGTTCATTCATGATTTAAATATGGGAGCTTTGAATGGGGAGAGGAGAAAGGGGGGCTCTGGAAGAAAAAAAAATTTCTTGAAATCCCAGGGATTTTTAGTAGAATTTAATTTGGCTTAGGGTAGAAATGTCCTCTAAGAAAATTGTCCATCAGCACTTTCTCTGCTTTCTCAGTTTCCCTCCTCGTAATCTGAAATGACAATGACCTTTCTAAGAGCGGTGGGACTGGGACTTCCCTTTGGCTCCTTCTTAGTCTACAGGGTAGAGCCTTTCCAAGCTCTTTATTGCGCAGCTGAGAGATATAGAATGATGTACTTTAACCTGTGGCTACAGCAGGTCACCACAGCTCCTCGGCTCCCACTGACCTGGTACACTGGTGCCACCAAAATAGTGATGTGGCAGCTTCTTCCAGCCTTTGATCACTGAGGGCATCCAGTTCATGTGTGTGTGTGTGTGTGTGTGTGTGTGTGTGTGTGTGTGTAATAAGACTTTGTACTCAGCCTCTGGCAAAGGCACTGTAAAATGATAGGTTGCCGTTAGGATAATAAATGCAATTAATATTTAATGGACTCAAGAAGCTTGCCACTCTGGAGGTCCTGAGAAGAAAAGGACTGTGTGTTGTGTTAATAAAGTAGAGCCATATGCAAATCAAGTGAGCGAATTCATATGGTGAAAAATGGCATAAGGAAATTTCCAAGTCAGCCCAGGAGGGCTTACAATATGAGGACGGGGGACCATAGAAAGAAGCAAGGGCATAGACTTTGCTCCCAGGGCCGACATCATGACCTGCCAGTTCTGTGCCCTTTGGAAATTTCCTTAACTCCTCAGAACCCTCCGTCCTCCTCTGTCACGGGAGGATGATATCAACACAGTAGCAGCCCCCTGTGTCTCTGACTAGCCCACTGTGTCTTCAGGCAGAGCTCACTGCCAGCACAGAGCTCTCCTTCCTTATCACTAACGAATCAGAAGCCAAGTCTGGCTTATTTAACCTCCCATCAACTCCTGTGTCCACCCCTTTCCCTTCATTGCGTTTTCTCCATAAGCAGTCGCGCGTATGCAGTGAGAAAGATGGAATTGCTGCTCATGAGAAACTCATTGTTGCCTTATGGGAGAATTAGACTGCACTGTGACAAGCTTCAGAAGAAATAATCCCAAGAGCTGGTGTGCTTTGAAGGATAAGAGGAAAGGTTTACAGACATACCAGTCTGCACAAGGTACTTTGGGGAAGAGGAGGAAAGCCATAGCATAGGAAACGGAGGGGCTGGACTCTAAACAGGGTTGGGCGCTTCCCTGCTGAAAGCTATAAATTAGCAATGACTAGAGATGGCTGAAAGAAAAATGGGGAGAACCAAGGAAGGGATCTGAAGTACCAAGAGTGTTGGGGGTCAAATGCTTGCCTCCTGCTGACTAAGAGAGTGCGAGCATCCCAAAAAGAAGGGCACTCAAGCAAAGTGTGAATAGCTGGAAGGTTCTGAATAGTGGGGGAAGACCAGGGGCTCAGAGAGACCAGGACTCACATTTTACGCAATGCTGGCACATGTCTGCCCCGAACTCCTTCTCTCAGGCCTCCATAACAAAAAAATTGCATCCTGTTTGCAACACAGGTTTCTGACATTTTTTTACATTCAAGTACTTGTCATCGGTATTTTGAGTGTAGAAAGTCGAACTTTGGAGACATTCAAAGCAACATGCAAAACTCTCCATATCTTTGTTTTTCAACCTCGTGATTGAGTTTGACCCCCTCCCCATCCTTCCTAATGTGAATAAAATGCCCACAGCTTTCCTAAAGAGATGCGGAATGCCTGATAATTAACTGATCCCAGGTGCTTCTTAGTTCCAACATATTAAGACCATAAGACAAGTTAGCTTTAAATCATAAGACTTCTGAAAGCTTACAGAATTTTCCTACTGGCATTCTAGATGGATTATATTCTATAATATTCACTCATCATTTAGCTAGGTTTGATGTTTTCTGAAGTCATATTTTTAACCAATGTCTACATATTTTGAAAGCTGTGTGTCTTCAATATGACACAGAAAAAGGTCAACTTTATGCTTTGCCCAGACAGATAGCCTCACAAATTAATATTATTTACATACTCGCTAACCTTCCATTCTAATCGCCTACTTTCTTGAACTTTATCCAAACTCATGCCTTGATGATTTTCTCTGTTATACTAGCTCCATAATAGCTCCATAAATTAGGTTCTAATATAATAGTTAATAAGGTGTACTTTAGGAATAGTGTTTCTCATCCATAAGCCAATACTTCATCCTGTTTCAATGATTTTGAGAGAGAGAAAGAGAGAAAGAGAGAGAGCCTGGGTAGGGAACATAATTCAGGTCACGATTTGATTTACTTTGGCCATGTTTCAGCAGTAGCCTTTGAGATGATTCCACTGTAAAGAAAGGTGTTAACAGTGTGATTCCTTCAGAGTACTACCTGCTGCAAGGGAGTAGCCTAGGAAGTCGTGGAAGAAAACACCAGGGCCATTACCTTCCCCCGGACTAGATGAAGAAGCATGGGTCTCTGCAGAGCCTCCAGGTTGTCCTTTCCTATGATCTTAGGTGTACTTTTGCCCTTGAAGATGCTCTTCTCTCCTCTCTGTTGACCCGCATTTTCAATGTTGACAGCCGTTATCTAAGGTCAAGGAAAGAAAACTATTAGGAAAAACTCCCATATCTGCCTCTTGAAAATGAAAGTGGTGAAGGGTACCAACTGAGGTTGTCACCTGTCAAACCATGACTCATGGGACTTGTCCCTTGTGCCACTCGACAAGAGCCTTAACCAACCAAGCTACAAAGACTCACCATGTCATCCCATTTCTAAGAGTGGAGAAGGTGTTATATTTCAACTAGTGGCTTGAATTTGGCTCTCGGGTGTCACTGTCACCTTTCTGACTTGTTTTGAGCATACGCTGTCCGCCTCATGGCTTCCCTGTCTGTAGCGTGTCTGAACCATGCCACCCATTCTGCCTCCATGTGTTTTTAAATGGAAGGTGGGCAGCAGAGGTACAGGACAAGAATGTGGGCAATGTCTTCTGCGGGAAAGATTTCTGTCCTTGTGATAAACGACTCAGAGGAGTGGATGGTGATGTTCTGATCCAACTTTGAAAATACAACAACCACTACAGACATAACAAAGCAACGCAAAACAAAACAAAACAAAACAAAACAAAACAAAACAAAACCAGTAAGAGATTGGCAACTGGGCTGCAATCAATGTCACTATAAAGAACATCCAAACTATTGGATAGCTTTGGTTCAGTGCACTATTTGACATTAACCTGCAGAAGAATTACCTAACTTGAAAAGGAATTCGTTGCCATTAGGTTCTTGGAAAGTAAAACTACAATATATCAGCATTGGAAAATTCACAAATCTAAACCACTATGGCTGACCAAATACTGTCATTCTATGGAATACTTGGTTCTTTCTAGTAGAGGTTCTGTCGCTCCACTCATCAGTCATCCCACATGTTAAGTGAGGCCTTACTTACTAATGCTTCTCCTTTCTATTCCCCACAGTTCCTTGCATTGCAAATCCCTTCCTCCCAGGACACTGTGAATGGACTCCAATCCCGTGTCCCTTTCACATTAAGATGATAAATTGACATGGAGATCAGACTCCAGTTACTCAGCAGCCTGGAGCACGAGTCTCCTAACATCCCTCTCCGACAATTTGGAGAAGAGTCACTACTCATCAGCAAAAATTTCAAAACTGTGAATGCTTCACCATGTCTTTGTAAAAGAGAACAAGCCAAGTATAACCAGGAGCCCAAAACAAGGGCTGCTGGGTGATGCACGTCTGACATCACTAATCTTAGCCACGTCTTGTGTTTCATTTTGGTAGAAAGTGCCCACCGTGGCTTGGATCAGTTGATCATCATCACCGTCAGGATTCCTCCACAGTAACACAACGTCCACATCAGATGAGATCCTGTAGCCAACGCTGTCTTGTGGATTTCCTTTGCCCCCATCAAGAAACACTTCGGTGGAGTACGTGAGCTTGTAGAGCCGCTCATTATTTAATGAGAGGCCAGTTGTGTGACCTGCATTAAAAGAGAGACACAGGTCAAGTTTCAATTGTCAGGCACCTGTCAGGCCAGAGAACATAGTGTCTTGCCACCACTGTGTTCTTTCTGCTCTCTGAGGCTCTGTGGGGCTTAACGAGCACCTGCTGAACCAGAGGTGGTGTGCTTCTCCGTGGCTTAAAAACCACAAATAACTGAGTTAACTGATGAACCGCAGACAAGCTTTCATTTCAGAAACCATTATTTATGTAAATTATCAAGTCATCTCTATATTGCTCTGGCTGAACATTAAAGACACTTTTAGAGCAACGGACACGTTGCTTTTAATCACGTGACTATAGGTCAAGCAGAGGTCTTGACAGGAATTGCTTTAGAAGTTAAGTAAGAGGGGCTGGAGAGATGGCTTAGCGGTTAAGAGCGCCAACTGCTCTTCTGAAGATCGTGAGTTCAAATCCCAGCAACCACATGATGGCTCACAACCATCCATAATGAGATCTGATGCCCTCTTCTGGAGTGTCTGAAGACAGCTACAGTGTACTTACATATTTATTATATATAAATAAATAAATCTTAAGAAAAGAGATTAAGTAAGATCATTTGTAATTCACACTTAAAACTTTTATGTGTATGGGTGTTTTGCCTACATTAATGTACACCAAATGCATGTGATGCCCAGGGAAGTCAGAGGAGGGCTTGGATCTCCTGGAACTGGAGCTACATTCAGTTGTAAGCCATTGTGTGGTACCCAACCCCAGGTCCTCTAGAAGAGCAACAAGTGCTTTTAACCAAACCACAGATCCATCTTTAAAGCACCATAATTAATATATTTTTAATTTCAATAGTCATCAGAAAGACAATTCTTTCATTGCCATATTTGGTGCATTTAAAGCATGTTTTCTCTTTGTAGCTTTCTCTGAAAGCTTACTCAGCAAACTTGTCCAAAGAGCATTTCTCTGGTGGTTGCGGTGGTTCATACTTAGAAGGTCAGTGCTTTAAAGACTGAGACAGGAAGATGCCCATGAGTTTGAGGGTAGCCTGGGCTATATAATAATTCCAGGGCAGCCTGGACTCCATAGTGAGTTCCATGCAAACCTAGACTACAATGTGAGACCAGGTCTCAAAAATTATTATTCTATTAATAATATTTTAAATAAAGTTAGAACATTTCAGAGTCACCAATAAATAAGTTTAAATTACCTGTGCCCCCCCCAGACACTTAATTACATAAAATCTTAACATGGAATTAAATTTGATATTTAATATCCAATAGTATACAAGTCAGTATTGGGAATCAAACAATAAACAAACAAACAAATAAAACCACAGAGGAGATGTTCGCACAGTCTCCAATTCAGTTTAATTTATTCCCAAGACACACAAAGGGGAAGGTTCAATTTTTTTCTCAGACACAAAATGTTTGTGATCGCATAAACTGGCTTTATATACGTTCTGTGAGTCACTTGCTAGGAGTTGTCAAGAGGGATTCAGTATGCATGTTCTTCCTCGGGGCTACTGGGTTGCTTTGCCAGCTAACTCTACCAGAAGTCATAACTTACTTTCCCTTTACTTACTTTCCCCTTAAGAAATGTACACATAGCCAGGTGGAGAGCTACACGCCTTTAATCCCAGCTCTTGGGAAGCAGAGGCAGGTGGATCTCTGTGAGTTCGAGGCCAGGCTGGTCTACATCAGATACTGCCCACCTACCTTATGTAACGACCATTAATCTCCAGAATAAAAGAGACCAAGAGAGGTTGCCTCAGGATTCTGTGTGCTGAGTCATAAAAAATCTAATAAGTTCGACCTTGTTCTGTTGTGGGCTCACTGTGTAGCCCAGGCTGGACCTCTTTTTTTCTCTTGCCCTTTGCTTTGGGTGCCTGGATTGCAATTTTGTACCACCACGTCTGGCTCTGAGATGGCCATTACTATTCTTCATTAGATGAGGAAAGTGAAGGGCACAGAGATAAGACAATTTCCCACAGTGCTCAGGTCACTAATAACGCTGGCATCATGGGAACTGTGCCTCGCTGGCTCTAAAGATCGAGTTCTTACCTCTAGCACACACCTCTACATTTTAGATTGAGTTCTCTTTCATCCCTAGGAAAGGAGCCAGGAATTCATTCTCAACAGGAGGTTCTGAGAAACTCTTAGGACATGGGCAGCTTTCTAGAGTCCACAACCATGCCAGTGAACAAGGAGACAAAATCTCTACCCTTACAGAGTTAACATTTACATATGAGCAAACACTACCTGTGTATAGCAAGATCAGCTTTGGGCTGGCAGCAAGCACACCTGTCCCAAGAGTCACACTCTGCTCCTCCCATCCCCATTCTCACAAAGAGCAGCAAGTGTGAAGGTCCCACAGAGGGCTCATGCAGATACAAGAGCAGCAAAGAATGGAATTAACTGAGTGAACAGAACAGCAGAAGAAGATGAGCTGAAAGAGGCGTCTCTGGGCGTCAGGGAGACTCAAAAGGCAGTGAGATGGGAAGGTGAAAGGGTTTTTTGACCTAATTCCAGGGTCCATGCTCTGACAAAGGTTCCAAAGAAAGGCAAGGGTTTCAGTGAGCATCCTGAAGGGTCAGGTGACAGATGAGTGAAAGCTGGCATCTCACAAAAGGAAATGCGGGCACCAGGTCCGCCAAGCGCCAAGCATGAGATGCCAAGGAAGATGGAGTCCCAAAGATCTGGAAGGAGGCAGAGCCTGTAACTCTCTTGGCCTCTCTATATATATCCTGTTTGAATTCTAACCCAGTGCCCTGCAGCAGTTCAAACACTGCCTTGCGGCCAGGAAGGATGTTTTGGCCAGAAAGATTTTTTTTTTTCTTTCTTAGTGACATCTATTTAATTCCATAGAGGGTACAAAAGTACAGCACGCTGTCTTATCTTATCCTGACAGCAATTGTGAAAGGCAGACCATAGGAGAGGAAGCTGACAGAGACTACGCTGAGTTCAGCCCACACACAGGGTAGACTTTGAAGCTTGGGTTTTATGAAATCTGAGTTCATGGGCTACGTGGAGGTGCTTTCTGATGGAAAATGTGTAGGAGACAGTAATTCTTAAACTATCGCACTGATGTTTTCTTGCTTTTACGTTACCAGAAACAAGGAGCGTATGACCCATCAGCTCCTGACTATGCGCAGATGGTGAAGCCCAGAGCAGGAAGGGCTCTGCTCACCCATGTCTTCCCCTACTCTTTCAACAGGCCTCAAGTGTCTGTCCTTCTCATCAAAGTTTAAGATGGTCCAAAACACTAGCCTGCGGTCCCGTGTTACTCACCATCCCTCCCCTAGACTGTTTCTCTGCTTACATTGTCCAGGGTCCAGTTGCATTGAGTAGCCAATATGTCATTGGCTTAGTTTCTGTTTCAGGGCATTGGTCTTCAGACTGGACATAATGACTTTTATTTTTTTAAAGATTTATTTATTTCATGTATATGAGTACACTGTTGCTGTCTTCAGACACACCAGAAGAGGGCATCAGATTCCATTACAGATGGTTGTGAGCCACCATGTGGTTTCTGGGAATTGAACTCAGGACCTCTGGAAGAGCAGTCAGTGCTCTTAACTGCTGAGCCACCTCTCCAGCCCCGATAACGGCATTTTATTTTTATTCCCAAAGTAGAGACAGTGTGATGGAGCTGCTAGTTGGCTGAAGAAAGGAAGGAGGCAGAGCAGAGGTGAGTCAGAGTGGGCGCCTTCAGGGAGTTAGGCTGTGGAGAGGTGGTAAAGGCTAAGAATCTGACAGGGAAATGGAAGGCAGAAGGACGGAGGGTATGAGGGGGTAATTAATGCAAATGGACTAAAACTGAGGACTGGATCTGGGATGAAGCAAACAGAAAGTAAAAGGCACTCATTAACAAACCCCCTAATCCTAACCCTGAGACAGCACTGAGAGCAGACTCACCCTAGACAGCCTGATCAACAGCAGGTGAGGAAAACTTCAGCCTTTGGTGTTCCCACTCAACAAATCACTATCTTCCATCCTAAGAAGGGAGAGTCCCCTCGAGCCTTTTGCTCATTATCTGTCAATCATTTTGAGGGCAAAGAATCTACCACCAAATCATGGTGGTCTAACATCAAAGGCTACTCCATGTAGAGGGAGAGAACTAAGTCCTATATTGTGTTTGTGATACTTAGCATAAGAAAGTCTTAATGAAATGAAGAACTCAAAGAAGCATAGGCCCTGGGCCCCTCACACCCAGACTCCTTGAAAGACTCTGAAGAGGGCCCCAGCGACCTGCCCTCATCCCTTATCTCTCCTCCATAACCTTTGTAAGCACAGCTATTTTTGTAGTGTTTTCTCAAAGACGGCCTCTCAGTTGCACAAGCTTTGGGTTTTAACCACCTGGATTTGTCATTGAGCTTGTACACAACAAATTGTCATGTTCTAAGCCACATTTTCCCCATGCGCAGGTGGCGTGCCTCCATGCTGCTGGTGTGGGTGTGGGTGTGCGTGCACGCATGCATGTACATGTGCATGTTCATGGATGTGAATTTACTAAGTTAACAAAATGGGAATCAAACATGAAACCACAGAAACTACTATATCTCCATTATTTTTTTCCCTTCAAATAATCATGGTATTGGGTTCTATATTATACTGTTTACATCACATTAGATAAACAATAAAACTCTGTCTTATAACACTCCCAAATCAAAGAAGACTTACAAGAATTTTTTTTTCACTTGAGGAAGGGTTATATCTTAACCACTGATGATTTTTAAAAGTACTGAAAATATTCCCTCTAGTTTAAGACCACATTTGTTCAGGTAAACAATTGAAGTGTAGCTCTCAATATCTTGTTGTAGTAACAGTCCCTTTTCATGTAATCACATACACACACACACACACACACATTCACACACACATACACACACACACACACACACACACACAGAGAGAGAGAGAGAGAGAGAGAGAGAGAAATATTGAGTCAAACTTTGCTTTATGATCAAAAGTCACATTGGTACCAAACAGATTTAAAGTGTATGTATGGTTATTTTATGTCCATCACTCAGAGAACCCAGTACTAGAAGTTGACCCTACCATGACAGATTGCCTTTAGAGCAATTGGTCTTAACAGTATAACTTTTTATAAACTATAAAAAAGTGACTTCTTTATACAAGGTTACAACCCAAAACCCAAAGAGTTTATAAGCTGGTGGGTTTATAGTCGGTTTCACAACAGTATACATTCAACCCACTGCTGTAAAGTCACCTTCCTCTAGGATTTTCCTGATGTTATTCATTCATATTTCAAAGTAGTTTTTGCCTTAAAATAAAAATTGTTAACTAGTAACGCTATTTGTAAAGGACATCTTATTTCTCACATCCATATTATATAGCTTTGTTTTTCTTAACTCCCTGACTTGGGTTATTCTACTTTCTTTGAAAAGCAACGGGAGTCCATAGGAGCTTTACCAGGTCATTCATAATTCTTTGGCAATCAAATGCCTTCCTTTTATTGGGTCTGATTCTTCTTGTCCTTGCAGTGCTAAGCAACTGGACTGGGTTATTTTACAATTCAAATGAAGGCACTGCCTTCTGTGTGTCTGTCAGCAGCGGGGGTAACAATAGCTCACATCTCTCTCCAAGAGTGAGAAACTGATGAGACACACTGGTCTGGGGGTGGGGGTGAGGGTGGGAGGATGGCAGGGCTGAAATGAGAAGGGATCTCTACTTTTGTAAAAGAGACCCAGAAATTAAATTGTCTTCCTTTCCACCTCGTCACTTCCCCCCAGATATTCCAATCTTATGTACTTTCAAAAATTGTATAGTTAGGAACTCTTTCAACAATCACACACACACATACACAGAGAGAGACAGACAGACAGACAGACAGACACTGAGATTCGTGTTCAGGAAAAGGCAATATAAACTTACCTTTAACAGAAGCAGAATAGGAGGAAAAGAAGCAAAGGAAAAGCACGGCCAGGAGGATCATGCTGCCTGGCTCCCCTCTCCAGCATCCAGTCCCCAGGAGTCACTGAGCAGTGGTGGCAGCGAGCAAGGAAGTGACCCTCCTCAGAACCAGCGACGACGACAGTGTTTATCTATAGGGGAAAGGTCAGATTCCAAACTCCAAAATCAGGACCTAAGTTCATGGAAGGGCTCACTATTAATGATTAAACACAGGTGGGCTATAGTTTGTAGTCTCTCGCTTTTAATAAATTTGTTTCATCCCAGAAGGAAAATCAAGGAAATTTTCATCTTGTATTCCAAACTAAACCAGTGAACAGTCTTATGTATACAGAAAAGCCAAAGCACCAAGGAGTCGTGCCAAGAAACAAGTAACAAAAAACTACAACAAAAAAACTAGTTGTGATAGTTTTCTCTTCAAGTACATAATCATTACCAAAGCTGGAGTATTCCATAATTTGTATGGAAACGTGGGGTTCAGTAAATCTCAATCTCGTTGAACCCTACTGAACCAGAATACATCTTCTATGATTATTTTTGAATTTTTATACTATCACCAACCATTACAAAGATGACTTCTAATTGCAGAATTTAACATAAGTCATACCACCATTGATAAGGATAATGCTATGATTAGGTCTTTCATCCCTGAAGTACAGATCGTTGTCCTTATATGTGAGAAACTTCAGGGTTGGGGCAGTCAGCATTTGCCAGCATTAGTGTGTCAGTAGGCCAACTGAGGCTACCAGAGTGGCCCTCTGTTTGTAACGACAAGTGATGCCTGTTTCCCAGATGCCCAGGTTCCTAGACTGGGCAGCCAGTGTCCCTTCTGAGTTACCTTTCTTTCTTTCTTTCTTTCTTTCTTTCTTTCTTTCTTTCTTTCTTTCTTTCTTTCTTTCTTTCTCCTCCTCCTCCTTCTCCTCCTCCTCCTCCTCCTCTTCCTCCTCCTCCTCCTCTTCCTCCTCCTCCTCTTCCTCCTCCTCCTCCTCCTCTTCTTCTTCTTCTTCTTCTTCTTCTTCTTCTTCTTCTTCTTCTTCTTCTTCTTCTTCTTCTTCTCCTCCTTCTTCTGGTTTTTTGAGACAGGGTTTCTCTGTGTAGCCCTAGCTGTCCTGGAATTCACTCTGTAGACCAAGCTGGCCTCGACCTCAGAGATCCTCCTGCCACTGCCTCCCAAGATCTGGGATTAAAGGCATGTGCCACCACTGCTCAGCTTGAGTTACATTTCTAAGAGATTCAGAGGACAAGTCCCAGTTCTCACCACTTTTGCAACAGAATATTATCTATGAAACCTCTTTCAAGAGAATGCCCTTGTATAGCTCAGGCCATGCTAAGTGACCCAGCCAACATTTGTCCCTGGAAGTCCTGATAGAAACATAAACACTTCTAAGTTGAAGTAGCATTGGGGTTGGGGGTGGATGAGTCAGTTGGGTAGAAGAGGAAGAAAGTGAGGGTTATTGAGATATTGGTCTATGAGAATATTTATGGTCATGCTTGTTTTACATATAAAATGAGTTCTTAAAGCAATCGTGGTTCCTCTGAAAATCTACCACTCCCCTAACCTTGAGCTTAAGTCTTTTAGACAATTTAGATTAAAGATAGCAAAGAATAGAGCTACAAAATAAAATGCAAAAGTAAAAAATGTCCTTTGAAGTGTGTTTTGCTATGTAAAATTGAAAGGTGAAAATTATTTTAACCTCCTCTTGAGAGTAGAACTTCATTTGTTTTTACTGGTTTTCCTGGGGCCAGACAGAAAAGGGCGTGCTCACAAAACAAACAAACAAACAAACAAACAAACAAACTCCCCAAACCCAAACCTTTCCAGAAATGATTCTGTGGATACCAGGTATCCATATACTATACAATACACATGCAATGTAATGTGAAAATGCTTGTTCCTTGCTTTTGGTTTAGTTGCTGTTGTTGTTATTATAGTTTATTTATTTATTTATTGATTGATTGATTGATATGGCACTGGCTAACCTGGAAGTCACAGTGTAAAACAGGATGGCTTTCCACTCACAGTGATCCTCCTGCTTCAACTCCCAAGCTCTGGGATTAAACACATGTTCCCCAATGTCTATCATTGCTTTCATTTTCACAGATCCCCACAATACTAGATAGATGGACACAGAAAGCCCTCATGGTCACTGAGGCTTACACACATATTTATTACAATAAAGAACTACTTGTGTCTTACCCAAGGGTCTAAGAACTGCCTTACATTTTCACCTCAGAGTCACACTTGGATATATTTTACAGCTATCACTATACTGTGTGGTATGTGATACGTGTCTCTTTGGGTAAAGTTCTAGTCGTTGTCAGGAATTCGTATCAGAGTCCATCCAATAAAAGGCATATCACGATTACCTAATCAAGTGAGCGCTGTTTCGCTTGAACATTTGATTTCCTCTAGAAAGCACTATGGTCAGGAGTCATTTCGTCACAAGACACACAAAGAGGCTGCCTCTGCTGTATCTATTTGGCTTAGATATTTCTCTTTTTATAAAGAATTTGCAGAAAAGACTCCTCATTTTTGTTTCACAGAGACGAAATAAGAACGCCAAACACTTCCACATTCAGAGAAGTCTGGACGGCACAAGGCACTGTCTGTGTTGCTCTAGCACACGGAGCGAACAATATATATGTCTCCTAAACTTACCACTATTTTGCATGGCACACGAAGTAGGAAAGAGTAACAGCACAGCATAAAACAACAAAAGCTGGTGTCCGTCCGATACTTGACATTTCCCCATCACAACAATCAATTCCTCTTGACCCAGGTTAATCGGTTAACACTACTCGAAGGAACAAAGAAAAACGAACCTTAAAATGAGAGATATAAGCTGGGCGGGCAGTGGTGGCGAATGCCTTTAATCCCGGCATTTGGGAGGCAGAGGCAGGTGGATTTCTGAGTTTGAGGCCAACCTGGTCTACAGAGTGAGTTCCAGGACAGTCAGGGGCTACACTGAGAAACTCTGGAGAGAGAGAGAGAGAGAGAGAGAGAGAGAGAGAGAGAGAGAGAGAGAGAAAGAGATTGCTTAAAAATATTAAAGTTGGGATTACAGAAGTTTTGATCCTGGATGGAAATTATTAATTGGGACAGGCCTTTCATAGGACTCTGACAATTTAATACAGAATACCTAACAGAACACTTGTCTTTGTGACGGGTGTTCCAAACTGACAATACAGGGGCACACTGATCAATCCTGGTCAGCACAAACAGACAATACATTGTAACACAACACTGTTACCCCAAAGCCCTTTGGTGGTAGGCAATATCACCTAATGCTACCACCCAGTGCTACCACCCAATGCTACCACCCAGTGCTACCACCCACTGCTACCACCCAGAGCTACCACCCAATGCTACCACCCAGTGCTACCACCCAGAGCTACCACCCAGTGCTACCACCCAGAGCTACCACCCAATGCTACCACCCAATGCTACCACCCAGTGCTACCACCCAGAGCTACCACCCAGTGCTACCACCCAGAGCTACCACCCAATGCTACCACCCAATGCTACCACCCAGTGCTACCACCCAGAGCTACCACCCAGAGCTACCACCCAGTGCTACCACCCAGTGCTACCATACTGCCTTGATAAATGAGGAAACTGAAATTAATGATGGATAACTGATTCCAAAGTACAGCTGTGCTCTCAGAGTATCATAGGTTGTTAGGAGTTAACTTATTTCCTGAGATTAGAAGATAAATGAACTTTAGCCCACTGAAGGTTGGAAGGAAATGAGTTACCCTATCACATATCGATGTGGCAAGCCAGGCTGTATGAGAGCCCTGAGAAGTAAGGTCTGTCAGAGTCATCAGAACATTTTGTTCTATTCTTAGAAATGATGACATGTAGGAAGGAAGGAAGGAAGGAAGGAAGGAAGGAAGGAAGGAAGGAAGGAAGGAAGAGAGGGAGGGAGGGAGGGAGGGAGGGAGGGAGGGAGGAAGGAGAGAGGGAAGGAAGGAGAGAGGGAAGGAAGGAGAGAGGGAAGGAAAGAAGGAAAGAGGGAAGGGAGAGAGGGAAGGGAGAGAGGGAGGGAGGGAGGAAGGGAGGAAGGAAAGAAGGAAGGAAGGAAGGAAGGAAGGAAGGAAGGAAGGAAGGAAGGAAGGAAGGAAGGAGGAAGGAAGGAAGCAGAGAGGGAAGGAAGGGAGAGAGGGAAGGAAGGGAGAGAGGGAGGGAAGGTGGGAGGGAGGGAGGAAGATCTCAGACTCTTGAAATCACCTCAGAAGCTCATATGTTTTACAGTGTCATGGCGTTTGTAATTTACTAAGGGACTTAGCATTTTGACAAAATCCTGAGAAACATATTTGAACAAGAATATTTTTATGGATTGGTGACATCTTTCATAGCATGGCAGAATATATTCCCACAAATATTGTGAACGATTTTCTTTGTTAAAATGGAGAAATGTTAAATTATTAACTTTAATGATAGTAAAATTAAGGCCTAAGCCTGACACATTTGGAATCTAAGATAAAATGTAGTCATTGTTTTTCAAAATAGAATTCAGTAAACATATATAAACATGTATACACATACTTATCAATAATCAGAAAAACATTGTGCACCACTAAGTATTCTAACATTGTGTCTGGTCACTTAGAACTGGGTTGACAGACTGAAGAGAACTAGCAAAAGTCATTTCAACAGGTGAATATATAGAGAAAATAAAAATTTAATTTTGATAAAATAATTTTATTGCACTTCCTAAAATGGAAGTTTCAAGCCTAAAATACAATGTAGAGTAGAAGTACAAATTTCTTTTAAAAGTGTATATAACATAACTCAATTATATTTATATTCAAATTATTTATAGGGATACACATGAGTTATTTTATGGCCGAATCAGAAGCCATTAATTTTAAGAAACCACTAAAATAAAATAAGAGACAAAATATTTAAGATTGGTCAAGGAAGGGAGGGTAGGGGGCAAGTAAAGGCAGTATTTTCGGATTATATTTGAAGAATTTTCCAGAACATGTAGAAGAGCACTGAGTTAACTCTTTCAGCTGTCATAACGCGTTATTAGCTTAGAGCAATAGAATTCTGTCCTCCAGTTCTGGAAGTCAGAAATTCTACAAGAGTTCACTGGACTGAAGTCAAGATGGAGGCGGGGTGCTGTTTTCTGGAGACTTCAGGGGAGACTCCTTTCTTGCAGTTTCCAGGGGTTGTCTGTATTCTTCTGCCTCCGTTCTACACGTTCACCATCAGCATGAGTGAGCTGAGTCCTTCTGCTTCAGATAGCTCTGAACACCTCTTTTGTCTGCTTCTTCCAGTGTGTGAACACAGTCGATTATGTCAGGTCTTCGTGGATAACCCAGCGCAATAATTTTACTTGGGGGCTATCCGACTAGTGACCTAAATTAATCTACACTATTAACATGGGTGCTCACTCAGGGACTAAGTTGCCAGCACCTTTGCGGAGCTAATTTTTTTCTTCCTATCACAGATACAGTCATCAAACAGATTTGAGGGGCTCTGCAAAATGCAAACTTCATGTAGAATTAAAGAGAGGGAGGGGAGGAGGGGGGAAGAGGGAGAGTCCGAGAGGGGAGGGGAGAGAGAGACTAAGGGAGAGAGGGAGGGAGACTGAGAGAAGGGGGGAGGAAGGGAGACTGAGAGAGGGAGGGAGGGAGAAAGAGTGAGAGAGAGGGAGGGAGGGAAAGAAGGAAGGAAGGAAGGAAGGAAGGAAGGAAGGAAGGAAGGAAGGAAGGAAGGAAGGAAGGAAGGAAAAAAGGAAGGAAGGAAGGAAGGAAAGGAAAGGAAAGGAAAGGAAAGGAAAGGAAAGGAAAGGAAAGGAAAGGAAGGGAAGGAAGGAAGGGGAGAGAGCAAGAGAGAGAAAGAGAGGGAGAGAGTGAGCAGTCTCAAGAACAACATGAACTACAGACTAACAATAGAACAATAGAAAGGGGTGTCATGTGAGGAGCCAGATAAGACAGATCACCTTAAAGGAAACAAACAAACAAATGTATAATTATTAACACCACAAAGGAAAATCAGGCCTTAGAACGGCTATCTCAACCTGTGGGTCTTGCACATCCAATGTTTACATTACAATTCATAGCAGTAGCAAAATTACAATCATCATTCACTGTGGTGTGGGAGGGTAGAAGAGACTTAGAGCAGTCAAGTGGCTGGTCACTACAGGAGCCACTACTACGTGCAAGTATATGGTGGAGAAATGGGAAAGCAAGAGAAGCTGTGTGGTTTGAGCATTATGAAGGAGGCATAAATGGAGTCACCAGGGCAGAGAGGAATAGCCTGATATGAGTAGCCTGCCCTGCCACAGGAGGCCATGATGAAGTCCCAGCCTGTGCTCACATGGAGGGTCATGTCCACAGCCATGCAGCATCAGGGGTCTGTGTCAATGTCCTCGACTTATATTACCACCAAAGGACATGCAGACATCTCTGGGCTGGGCTGCTGCCTGGACCATGATGTCCATGGGCTGTGCAGAGTAGGCCTGGCCCCTCACTAGCAGCTTGGGAGAGGGGCCCTGCACCTAAACTGGGAGGCGCAGTAGAGCTGGCCTAAGTGGCAACGGCATGTGAGACAGCCCCAAGGTCATGATAAAGAAAAATATCTGGCTGCAACCTTTGCCAGCTGGGGCATTGGGTGAGCTAACAAGGGCAGTGCTGGAGAGCTCACCCTGGTGGTGTGGGTGCAGGAGAGCTGGCAGGCTGACCAACTCAGCTATACCCAGGCCCAGATCCAGGGCTATGAGTTGGCCCACCCCAGTATCTACCCCATCTATGGACTGCTAGAGCCTATGAAGGGACTGGTCCTGCAGAACCAAAGCTGCAGAATCTCCATGACACAGGGTAACAAGGAGCTATCTTAGAGAAGTCCCAGCGAGGATTCAGTATTGATAGTGTAACAGAAGCCAGAGGCCTCGAACCAGACCAATGACTCATTGCAATGAACATTTGCAAGTAAATGTTTGCTTACAAACGGGTATACTGTGCGACACACTACAGCTTCCATGACAAGATTTTGTTGTTGTTGTTGTTGTTGTTGTTGTTGTTGTTGTTGTTTTTCATTTTGCTTTGGTTTAATTTTGTTTCCTTGTTTTTGCTTTTTATTTTCTTTGGGGGGTGCTGGTTCAAGGTCAGTGGGTGGTACAAAACGGGGAAGAGCCGAGTGGGATTGGGGTGCATAATGTGAAATTCACAAAGAGTCAACAAAAAAGTTTAAAACGAATTACAAATTGCCCCATAGCATGTATTCATATTCATTGAATTGTGTTTTCATTGCTGGGACATATTTGGGTTGGAGAATTAGCACAGCAAAAACATATTTACTGTGGGTGAACTTATGCCATGGTGATTTTGAGGAGGTCAGAGAGCAGCTTTCCACCTTAAGGGTTCTGGAGACTGAACTTAGGCCCTTAGACTTGGCAGCAAGCACTCTTATCCACTAAGCCATCTTGCTGGCTAGGTATTACTTTTAAGAGGAGGATAAAACCACTTTTCTAATTTCCAGACTACAAATACCTTTTCTGTCACTATCACAAAATGGCATCTGGGTACTGGTGTTGAAACCTTCATGCCTGCCTTTCCTTCTTGCATCTGGACTTCTTCCCCCTCTTTCTGTTTAATCATAAGTGTTACTCTGCCCATCCCCCCAACACACATACACCTACCTCTCCCAACTTGCTAAAGGCTACTCAGACTTAACAATTATAATCAGATTGACTTGGAACTTCTAGTCTGTGCAATGCTCACACTCACACTTACAACCATGTGCTGTGTCCTAGAACTCTGACCTGCCAGTAGCCCTCTTCCTACTCTACAGTATGTCACAGAGCTGGCTGCCAGCTCTGTGAAATTGGCACACAGACAGATTTGTTTAGGGTGTCCAACGTTTATTCGTGATTAAATTGATAAACCTTATTTTTTCTATAAATGTTACTGCATACATTTAAGGCATACGACATGACACTGTCAGCTACACATGACAAGGAGAAAGCCCATGTACTGGCTAGTTTTGTGTCAACTTGACACAGCTGGGGTTATCACAGAAAAAGGAGCTTCAGTTGGAGAAGTACCTCCATGAGATCTAGCTGTGGGATATTTTCTCAATTAGTGATCAAGGGGGAAAGGCCCCTTGTGGGTGGGACCATCTCTGGGCTGGCAGTCTTAGGTTCTATAAGAGAGCAGGCTGAGCAAGCCAGGAAAAGCAAGCCAGTAAGGAACATCCCTCCATGGCTTCTGCATCAGCTCCTGCCTTCTGATCTGCTTGAGTTCCAGTCCTGACTTCCTTGGAGATGATCAGCAGTATGGAAGTGTAAGCCGAATAAATCCTTTCCTCCCTAACTTGCTTCTTGGTCACGATGTTTGTGCAGGAATAGAAACCCTGACTAAGACAGCCCACTATGGTGAAGCCACTTAACGTGTCATGTCGCTCACAGGCAGCCAACTGCTACTGTTTCCTTTATGACGAAATCACCTAAAACTTACTTCATTAGTATGAAAATAATACACAGTTCGTAGGTTTTACTCTCTAGACATGTTTATCTTATGCATGTTACTTTCACTCCTCTTCCTGGTAACTGCTGCTTTATCCCCTATTTCAGTGTATTTGAATAGTATTTTCCACACGTAAGTGCAGACCCAAACCCATACCTGTGCCTAGCTCATTTCACAGCCCAGCGTCTCCTAAGCCCGTCCATACTTAGGCAGACTCCACAGATATTCAAATCCAAGCTTGCTATGTTTGCTTAAAATCCAGTTTCCTTCTAGTATTCTCTAAATTACCCAATTAATAGAATCATATTTCTACCACTGTTCACATTAGAAAGCGGTGTGGAGCTCTTCTTCCTTACTCTACCCATCACTCTTCAGTCCCTGGGTAAAAGCTTCACGTTTGGCTCTTTGCTTTCACTGCCCCCAGTTTTTAAATTATTCATTAAAAAAAAGGTCTACTTTCCAAGATGGAGCAAAATTACAAAATATCTGACACTACGTGCTCAAGAAACATTCATTTCTTCCTTTATATCTACAAGCATCTTAAGGATGTATTCACTTCTGGATCCCCTACTTCTTTGATGGAGATAATCATTTAGTTATTGTTGTATAAAATCCTAAGTCAAAGACAATGAACTGTCAACTGTGTCAAACAAGCCTGAGCTTTATAATCAATGACTTTCTCACATCACAAGGCTTTATCTTAAACTTTTTATATGCTTCTGTCTTTGGCTAAACTGAAGTTTTTGCTGGTACCTTTTTTTTTTTTTCTTCATACCTTGGATTGATTCTGCAACCACGAGATCAAATAACCAAGTCAAATTTGGTGGCATCATTAAAATAAGGATTTTCTCATAACTTAAAAACTCTCTTAGATATTGGGGATGCTAGGTATTACCTCTAAAACGGTACCATTATTTTTAAGACAGATCCCATAAGGGCAATGTAACAGCTGCTGAAAGATCTGGTGCACCACTCTGCCAGCCTGAATTTAATGACCTACATGTGAAGGGCTCCATATCCAGTTACTAATCCTCCCTCAGCTACTCTCTGCCCTGATATGGAGGCAGCTGAAAAAAGATGCCCTACTAACAGATCATAAATGGATCCACATTTTACTGCCAATGTTCAGTTAACAGAAATCTCTTAGATTTGAGAGATCAACAACACAGAACATGTGATCCACAGTTTTCCAAATAAAAACAGAGTTTAAGAAAGAACTCCCCCCCCCAACTAAATTCAGAGACGATTCAGTTCATTTAAGAGCCTGTAACATGTTCAAAAGGTCAAGCAACAAGAAAAATCTAATGATGGGTCTTTATTTGAAAAATAGTTTTTATCAGCAAATTCTACAGATTCATCACCCAAAAAAGCCAAATTAAAACAAAACAACGACAAAAAAACCAACCTACCCAACTGCCCCCCCACCCCGTTGATTTGGTCTATATTTAGCAGAAAGATTATATAAGGTCAAGTATTCACAAACGATGAAATATCACTAGTGTTTTGCAAAACAGCATAGAGAAACCTCAAAGAATGGACTGTAAAGTATTATGTCTAGGGTCATTAAAAAAAACTTTAAAATTCCCAACTTCGATGAATTTTTATTAAAAATTCCAGTTTAAAATTTTTTCACTTATGAAAGACCATGTGATATTGTATTGGTAATGACCATGAGATTTTTCTAATATAAATTAGAAATAATTTGAGCAATACTAGATCACCCTCTCAACGCAGAAAAAATAAGAGCATTTCGTCTGTCCGCATTTCAGTTTCTTTGGGGGGGGGGCTATCTTCGCGCCCCCCCCCCCATCTTCGGACGTGTTACCGGTTGCCACGGAAATCTTTTGTGTTTAAAATGTGGTTGCGTGTCCGGAGATGTAAAATTTTTCTTTTTTAAAAAAGAGAGCTCGCCTGAGATTCCCTCCCAAGCCAGAACTCAAGCCAAAGGGACTTTGACAATTGAGACCCGGGCTTACACAGGACTAAATGCCTGTGGGTAGAAATGCAACGCTTGACCCGGGAAAAAACGCCTCGTGGTAGCCACTGGTAACCATTCCTGCAAACCCCAGGCCCTGACCCCGCCCCCTACAGGCTCCTCCTCTTTCTCGGGTTTGGAGGAGATCGCGCAGTCCGATGACGTAAGCCGTAAGTGCCGTAACCGGGCGTGCAACCACCGCCTCTGCCTCTGGGAGTTGAAGTTTCTGAAGGAGGACTAACGCGTGGAGCCGAGAGCACTTCAGAAAGGCTATCTGGCCGCACCCCGGCGTTCCCCACCGGCCCCGCGGCTCGGTAAATATGGCACTGCGGCTGTCGCGACCCTGCCCTTTGCTATCCTTTCGGATGCCAAAGGAGCGTGAACAACCCTGTCCTCCGCTGCAATCAGGGCTTCCGGAGGAGAGGGTGAGGGCCTGGGAAGTAGTTGCCGTTCGCGGAGGAAGTGGCGTCAGGTGGCGCGTTTTCCCCGCCCCTCGCCCCCTCACGTGCCGTCTTCCTGAGTCGTGATTGGTCAGCTGCGGTTCGTTCGCGGGTGCCGGGCCCCGCTCGGGGCGTGTGCGCGCCCCGTTGTCGCCGGCGTGTGTTCTCCGGGTTTCTGTTGTTTGGCAGAGTCCCTACCGGAAGTGTGGCAGAAAGCGCCATGTGGAGTCTCAGGGTGGTTTGTCGCAACGCTGCGTTGCGCTTAGCGAGCAGGCGAGCCGTTCTCCCTTCCCTGGGCCCGGCGGTCGCATGTAGGGCGCCGAGGGGCGGTTGCTGCTCAGGCGGCTCGGCCTCGTGGTGAGCCGAGGATGAGGTTAAGATGGACGTGTTGACCGGTCGCCACGAAAATCTTTTGTGTTTAAAATGTGGTTGCGTGTCTGGAGATGTAAAATTATTCATTAAAAAAAAAGAGAGCTCTCCTGAGATTCCCTCCCAAGCCAGAACTCGAGCCGAAGGGACTTTGACAATTGAACAAAGGGCTATCGCTACTGCGGTACTGACCAACGCATTAAAAAAATAAATAATAAAATAACATAAAAATACCCTGCAGCAGGCATGTATTGATTTTAGCAGTTACCGAAAAGAAAGCTTAAAAAGTATGAAGGCCGTTTTAATCGATTTGATAACAGCCCGGTTTTTGTCTTTGGCATTGAGTGACGTATGCTCTCCCCACACAAGTTGAATTTTGTAATCCTATCTGATAATTTATATCCAAGAATTAACCATCCAGGTTTTTTCTTTTCTTTAAGATATACTAAGTCAAGTCTCACAGTTACGTTCTATCTTTCTGTAAAATGTTCTTAAATACTTGTTAAACTTGGATTAGTGGATTAAAAATGTGCTGTGAGCATCACTGCTGGTCGTGGAGAAGCCCCAGACTCGCTGCCATAGAGATTTACCTCGTGACCCAAACTAAAACCATGTGTGTTCAAAGGTGCCGTGTTTTACATAATGCATCAAATTCGTACACTATTTATTACGTAGGAAGCTATCTTGGTGAAGTCTAGCCTAAACAAGACAGCCAGCTAGTATTTTATCTGCATTCATGTATTTTATAAAATGAAACATATTTCATGTGTCTGGCTTATTTAATTAAAGCTGAGGAAACTCACCCAGTACAGTGTTTCGAGAATTGATAAAACACATTAATGTTAGGACTAGCTCATGATAGGCTGCTCAAAGATGTTACTATTCTGTGATAGGGCAAGTTAAATTTAACTGGAGACATTTTAGATGTGAAAGACAAAGGCTCCCCCTGGTGTAAGAGAGATGTAAAACACAGCTTTTGTAATTCTCACACTTAGCCAGCTCAATACTTAAGAATTTTGAACATAGAGAACTACTGAAAAATATTGCCACAGATACACAGAACTGTGCTCTCTTGAAAATTTGTTTCATAAAATGTTTTCCTGTTAATTTTAATTTTGCTTTTAAGTTTGCATTAATGAGTCTTGTTTTTTCCACTATTCATGGCTTTGGGTATATACATTTTTTGAGTTTTATTTAATGCCTTTAGAGCCATCTGTCAACAGTGTGCAGTAGCACTCTCCCTTCAGAATTCCCCCATCCTCAGGGTTTTAGGTTACTGGGAAGTGTTGGTGTTGGATCTGGGTTTGAGTCATAATACATAATTTCATCCCTTTAATCAGTATATTCTCTCTGCTAGATTTGTTTGAGATGCCTTGTCTCATAGGAATTACTAGAGACCAGAGGAGTTAGTAACTTTGAAATTACTCTCTTTGTTTTCTTTTAGAATCCTAAGAAATCCCATATCTACTCACTCAGTTATCCTCTCAGTTTGGAATAAGTCAACTGAGTTTCAAGTAACGTGGCGCACTGCACTTTCAGAGAAAGCGAGAAGCATATAGTAAAGCTACTGTTTAAGTTCTGCAAAAGTGTTGTCCTCGTTATTACATAGTGAAGAGTTTTTTGTTGTTTGTTGTTTGTTTGGCTTAGATTAACTAGCTAGCTCTGTAAGAATGAAGAATCTCAGAATGTCTTTAAGGCCATACGCTATTTAGCAGATCATGCTTAGTCTGAGGCAGGGACAAATAGGCAAACACTTGTAAGCCTTGTTATTAATAACATATTAAAGAGAAAAGATATTTCAGTGTAGTTAGCCTTCCCCCAGTCAGCAAGTTGAGTTCTAGCTGTTATGGATAAAGATGTGTGTGGTTGGATTTAAATGAAGTTTGATTTTGGTCAATGCTAAGAATTTTGCAGACTGATTACAGAATCAATTTTTATATTTTGTTTTTCGCCATGACTAAAGCATTTTTTACAGATATATAGTGACATTTATTAGAGAGAGAAAGAAAACTTGTCTGTGTCATTCAAGTTAGAAAATACAGATATCCATGAACAGAAGTAGAGGGTATGTATGAATATGTGCTTTAATAAATAATATAAAATGAATATTGGTATTTGCATTGTCTCTCAGATTTAAAATATAACCATTACCTCTCAGCAGTAAGTAATTTTGGAAATACCATTTTTACTGGCTGCTTAGCGTGAATAACTAACCTATATTATAGAAGAACCATTTGTTTACTCTTTTTGCTGACATTCAAGTATGTTATGACTTTTCACAGTTAAAAATAACGTTAGAATGAATAAATTATGATGCAAATACCACTGTACATTTCTGACTTGGTTACAGGAATTTATTCTAAGAAACTATTGCTAGGTCAGAAAGTGTCTCCAGTAGTACAGCTCTCTGAGGCTGTGATGGCCAGTTAAAAGCAAGTTAAAGGAATGGTGTGTGGCTTATGCTTCTAGACCACAGCTCATCACTGAGGGCAGTCAGGGCAGTGTCTAAAGCAGAGACCATGGCGTCTGCATGTCAGCTTGCTCCATCGCTCACGCTTAATAACCAGGACCACCAGCCTAGGGATGGCACTGCCTACACTAATAAAGACAGCTCCTCCTTACAGACATGGCCACAGACCATGTGGGCAGAGCCAGTGTTGTTCCCCCCCTCCTCCTCACAGACATGGCCACAGACCATGTGGGCAGAGCCAGTGTTGTTCCCCCCTCCCATCCCCAATTGAGCCTTTCTCACATAACTTTGGTCTTGGGCAATGTCACCTTGACAGTGGAAGCTAACTAGGACAGTATCAGTGCTTTTATAACTCTCAAAACATTTGCACTCTGGAAAAAACATGAAGACCCTCTATAGTATATGTAAGCACTATTTCTTAGTCCTTCCAGTACAGTCAGTGAATGTTATTTAATTCATGTCAAGTGATAGTTAAAGATCTTTGCCAATAAATGAAGTTTAACTATCTAAATATGCATTTTTATCAGTGATAGAGCTTAGCATCTAGTGGTCTCTATTGGCCATTTGGGTTATTTTACTTTGTAAGTTGTCAGTTCGTGTAAAAAATAAATTCGCTTTTCAAAATTTTCAGAGACAACAAATATGTCATCTGAAATACTGCCAGCAAGCATTGAGCCTCCTAATGTGGAAAAAAAGCTGGGTCCGAGTGACGGTGAAGAGGAGACACAGAAGCCGAGAGTGGATGCAGGGGCTGAGCCAATATCTAAACGGCAACTGAAGAAGCTGATGAAACAGAAACAGTGGGAAGAGCAACGCGAACAGCGCAAGTGCGTACACAGAGCATGCACTGCCGTTTTACTGAGAAACGGGGCTTTAGGTCCTGTTCAAAGCTGCCTGTCCTGAAACGGAAGTCATGAAAAATAAGGATATGCATGTTATTAGCTAACGCTCAATTATAATTAAAACCATATGCGTTCCAAATTGTTACTTTGTTTTTTTGCAATACTGATGAACTTAGACTCTGCCCCTTTTCTCAACTCAGACTGCCCGAGGAGCAGCAGACCTGTTAGGATGGCTCAGACAAGGGTGCTGGTATGGGTGTCCTAGATCTGCGTAAAGCAACCACGCAGGAAGGTCAGCCTTGGCCTGACATGCGTGTGCCTAAGACAGGATTTCATGAAAGCATTTCTCTTACAGCCATTGTCTAATGCCAACATTTATAACAGATTAGAAAAACTTGGACTTTGTTTCTGTTCTATTAGTAACTTTAGTCAAATTTTCTTTTTAGTATTCCCTGATATTGAACTAGAAAATCGTTTAGTGGATGAGTTGTGAATAAATTCTTTATAAATCTTTATAAATCTCTTAGTACTATATGATACTAGTGATGAAACTATTGAATACTGCAGTTATACATTAAAGAAAGCTCTATTAGCTTTGCAAAGTCCTTTTCTTCATGTGTGAAGATATTGTATGGAGTAAATCAAGTTACTAAGGTCTGACCCTTTTCTCCCCACAGAAGAGATATGTCACAGCCATGACTACTTTAAAATGTAAATTTTTGTTTAATTAGAAGTTTTGTGAATGTCTGAATATACAAATAATGAAAAAAATGTCATTTGATATTTTAGGGAAAAACGAAAAGAAAAACGCAAGAGAAAGAAATTAGAACGACGTCAGCTAGAGTCCAACTCAGATGGAAATGACAGGAAACGTATTCGGAGAGATGTTGCTCGTAGCAGCCTCCGCCTGGTCATCGACTGTAGCTTTGATGACTTGATGGTGTTAAAGGTATCACGAGGTCCATGTGTGTGAACTAGATTAAGCCACTTTTATTTTCTTGAGTAATATTACAGACAGTGTTTATATACTAGACTACATCGTAAGTTTTTCAAACTCTATTACTCCTAAATGAAGTGCTTTGATATGTATGGCATATTTATGTATATGTTTATATATGTGTAGATGGACATTTACTCCACAGTTAGGTAATAGAGCTCAGTGATCACATATTGGTTTTAAAGATTACGGAGTTGCACAGTGGCATATGTCTGTAATACTACGATGTAGATGACTGAGGTGGAGGGATCTCAGAGTTTTTGGTCAACCTAGAATATAGAACATTAAAAGCAAACCTGCACTACTTAGTTAAATCCTATCTCAAATTAAAAAACATCTGTGGCGTGGCTGGAGAGATGGATCATCTGTGGCGTGGCTGGAGAGATGGATCATCTGTGGAGTAGCTGGAGAGGTGGATCATCTGTGGCGTGGCTGGAGAGATGGATCATCTGTGGCGTGGCTGGAGAGGTGGATCATCTGTGGCGTGGCTGGAGAGGTGGATCATCTGTGGCGTGGCTGGAGAGGTGGATCATCTGTGGCGTGGCTGGAGAGGTGGATCATCTGTGGCGTAGCTGGAGAGGTGGATCATCTGTGGCGTGGCTGGAGAGGTGGATCATCTGTGGTGTGGCTGGAGAGGTGGATCATCTGTGGCGTGGCTGGAGAGATGGATCTCAGTTAAGACTTTTGGTCTTGCAGAGGACTCAGGTTTGGTCCCCAGTGTGACATAGTGACTCAAAACCATCTGTAACTCTGGTTTCAGGGCATCTGACCCCCTCTTCTGGCCTCCTCAGGTACTGCATGAACATTGGTATACATACGTATATCCAGGTACACACACACACACACACACACACACACACACACACTCATACACACACACAGAGTTTTAAATCTGGCATTTTACCAGTCCACTCGGGTAAAGTGTGGAAATAGCATGATTCTAAAAGAAAGTTTTTTGTTGTTGTCTGTTAAACCAGCATAACTAGCATTTTGAATAGATAAAAACTTTAAAAGGATGGGTGAATTACAGAGTGTTGTCTATATATGTAGTTTTGTTAGTGTTCAGGAAAATCAAGTGGAACTTACACAATGGCATTCCATTTTAAAAGCCGTCTCTTGTGCTTACTCTGTTCCTGTAATACCGTAGAAGGCCTCAGGTGCTTTTGATAACTCTCTTTTGTTAAAATTGTGCTATTTTATAGGATATTAAGAAACTTCATAAACAGATTCAACGATGTTATGCAGAAAACCGCCGAGCATCTCATCCAGTACAGGTGTGTGTGGGTTACAGGCAGCTCCACCTCCTTCCCCATGGCTCCAGCGGCCCTTTCCTGACAGTCTTAGGCTCCTGCATGCTTGTTTGATGACCTTTCCTACAGGACTATGTTGGCCATGAGTGTGCTCTCAGACTCCCCTCACCAGCCTCACACCCCACTGTGCAGTGTTGTGTGTCTTTGTTTTAGGATGTGTGCACATTTTCACATCAGTCCCTCAGCTTTGATTCCTTCCACTGTGGGAAGTGGATAGAGAGGGGAAGAAGGCTGCTGCTGCTGCCTTTTTGTACCACAGGCCCTCTTAGACGTGTGTCTAGTTTACATTTCCTTTTGAGCCACTGACATTTCTGAGAAGAGTTTCTTAACTTAGAGATCGAGTGTAGACACTAGCCAACTGCTGCTGTGAACACCACCTTGTGACATGGAGAGCCAGGACCTCCCGTGGATGTTGACCAAGTGGAAGCAACGTGGAACTGAGCTCTTATATAATTTTATACCCTACCTTTGTGACATTCTTTGCATGTTTTTAAAAATTCTACCGAGGCCCTTCACTTCCTTGGTTGAGCTATAGAGAAGATGTCAGGAAAGGCTCAGCAGCAGCAGGAATAACAGTGACTGTTAAACAGCTTTCCCAGGGAGGTGGGTGAGCGCTTGGTGAGAACCAGGGAGTCTGCAGACAGAGACAGGGCATACCCGCTCAGCCAAGAGGAGGGTGTAAATGCAATGGCATGGCTGGAGCTGGTGGGTGAAGAGTCCCCACTTTAACACGGGCCCTTTCTCCCAATGAGTCAGGCCCTCAGAGTTGATCCCAGTTCTTTTCTAGCTCAGTGAGAACTACTTGGTGTTTCCCTGGTGCTGAGGGGATGAAACAGTGAACTGAACTGACCAGGTTTCTCCTTTCTCTCTGCTTACCAATTGCTCATCAGTTTTACTTGACAAGCCATGGAGGTCAACTGAAGAAGAACATGGATGAGAACGACCAAGGATGGGTCAACTGGAAGGTAGGAGACAGACAGGCCACATTCTTCTAAGCTCCTAAGGGCCTTTGTTTTTTACCTAAGCTCTGGTTGGTCTTGCTGTGCTACAAAACTCTGCATATCATTATACTGTGTCTAAAATTACAAGGACGGAAGCTAAAGAAGAGACTGGCATGTCTGCTCATTTATATTTCCTCTTATAAGTCTTGTCTGCTGTCTGAAGCCACTTGTTTAAAAAAGAAGTCTCTAAAAGCCTTGATAAGACCTTTTGCTTCAAACTCACTCTAAAAATTGAAACTCTGTACATTTGTTTCTTCTAAATCCATACAGTCCATTCTGTGACTACTAGCTGAACGTGGTTGTACATTTCCTGAGATGTGAAAATCTGGAAGCTTCTAGCAGATTTCAAATGTATTTGTGAGATATAATTTCCGTGTTCTAGGTATATGTAAAGATGTAGTCAGCTTGGCTCAGTGCCAGTGTGACCAACTTGGCTATGTAAGATGTGGCCAATTTGGCTATGTACAGATATGGCAAGGTTTGCTGAGTACAGATGTAGCCATTTTGGCGCAGTACAGATGTGGCTAGCTTGGCACAGGACTTGTGTTCAGCGGACGACTGTATTATGCCTGTTCATGTTGTTTACTGTTTGTGTTCAGTTCCCAGTGTCCAGCTTTCCCCACTAGTGCCTACTAATCTACTAGCTGCATACATTAAGAGCCTGTGTGCAGACATTTGCAAGCAAAGCATCTTTAGCAAGTCTTCAGATTCAGGTCTCTTTCTAAGAACTAACGAATGTGTTAGACAAGTGTACTGTGCAGTTTGTGTCTTTCCAAGTTTGTTTATATCCTTGAGTTTCTAGAGAAATACAGACTCACTGGCTTTGAGCTACTCAGATCCTTCTTGGGGTCATTACTCATAGCATATTCTTTTTCAGAAAAGTAATTGTATTATCTAAGTGTCTGCTTTATTTGATTTTCTTGAAGATTATTGTATAAGAGTCAGAGTCTGGAAACATATCATTCAGGCAGTTAGTGTGACTTGAAAAGTCTTACAGCTCTTACTCAGTCCTGTGTCTCTGAACTGACAGTTTTGGCAAAGAAGCTTTCAGATATGTCTCCTTGTAGAAACAGACACATTCTACTAATTAAATTGACACAGTTTCCTTTTGATGGTCACATGGGGTCCATAATTGGAAAAGTCATTTCTTGTCTGGAAAACAGTGTGATGAAGAAGGCAGAAAAATGCATTTTTATTTTTATTTTTATTTTTATTTTTATTTTTGGAGTAGAGGTTAAGTCAGACTGATGCCGTATTCAGTCCTAAGTTGAGAACTTGGAGTTGACCCTACAGGAAAGGCTAGAGAATCCAAGTGAGGTTGTAGAGACTTGGCCTACCATCGGTGTGCGGGATTAGAATAGGAACTGGGGCCCCAGCCGAGGGAGTGAGGTTGGTAGAGATATGAGGTAAGGAGCTGGTTATGGGTTTTACACTGCTACTCTAGCAAAAGCCTCTCAAGCTTGATATCAGGTGTTTTGGGACAGGTTTGTTTTGAGAAAAGAGGATATCAGCCAGCTTTCAGGGTCCTGCTAATGATACACTCACTCTCCTTTTGTTGTTGAAGGATATTCACATCAAATCAGAGCACTATAGTGAACTCATAAAAAAAGAAGACCTGGTTTATCTGACGTCAGACTCACCTAATGTACTGAAGGACTTAGATGAGTCAAAGGCCTACGTGATTGGAGGGCTGGTGGACCACAACCATCACAAGGTACTGTGCTTTGCTCCTCCCTAAAACCTGACAAAATCCTAAGAGTGAACGGTCTTTCTTGAGTGCCTACTGATGTGGTGGTGACCTAAGCTAAGCAAAGGGTTCACCTTAACTTACTTGACAGCTCAGGGAGGTCACTGCGGTTATTGTCTACATTTCAGAGTTGCGGGATCTGAGGAACAAAGAGTTTATGCCTAAAGTCAGGTGACAGGTAGCAAAGTGTCATTAGAAATGCCCAGCTAGCTGCAGAGTCTGCATGGTTAAGCTGTGCTGTGTTGCCGGAAGCTCTGATACTTGGATTGCTGAGTGTACTGGCTAGTTTTTGTGTCAACTTGACACAGCTGGGTTATCACAGAGAAAGGAGCTTCATTTGAGGAAATGCCTCCATGAGATCCAAACTGTGGGGCATTTTCTCAATTAGTGATCAAGGGGGAAAGGCCCCTTGTGGGTGAGACCATCTCTGGGCTGGTAGTCTTGGGTTCTATAAGAGAGCAGGCTGAGCAAGCCAGGGGAAGCAAGCTAGTAAAGAACATCCCTCCATGGCCTCTGCATCAGCTCCTGCTTCCTGACCTGCTTGAGTTCCAATCCTGACTTCCTTTGGTGATGAATAGCTGTATGAAGTGTAGGCTGAATAAACCCTTTCCTCCCCAACTTGCGTCTTGATCATGATGTTTGTGCAGGAATAGAAACCCTGACTAAGACACTGAGCCACTGAAGTTGATAGTAATTTTTAAAATAGTTAATTTTGTTGTGTATGAGTGTTTTGCCTGCATGTATGTCTGCTCTAGTGCTTGTCTGGTACCCTTGAAGGTCAGGAAATACTGTTAGATCCTCTGGAACTGGAATTACAGACAGTTGTGAGCTACCATGTGGGTGCTAGGAACTGAACCCGGGTCCTCTGGAGGAGTAGCTTGCTAACTACAGAGTCATCTCTCCTATACTAGTTTTTAAATATATGATTTCTCAAATCATTTTTTCTCATCTAGTTTTCTTTTCTCGCCTCATGTTTTTATATAGATAAGTTACTTTCTAAAGAGTGTATTATGTACTTTGCAACATGCTCAATTCATCTCAATTTTCTAAAGAAAAGGTATTTTTCCTAAGTGAAGATCAGCATAGTATCTGAAGTAATTGTATACTTCATCAGCAGTGTGTATGGAGAATTCCTCCCATGTCACACATGGTCATTAGCCTTTCTCTTGTCAGTGGGAAATTCTGATTTATAATATATGTGCAAGCAGAGTCTCTGCTTAAGTTGTGTCTGTTTCTCTAATAAACCATTCTTATTCAATAAGCCCCTGGATCCTCTAATTTTTTGCCCCACATAGGCTAAGTACTTGTTGAGAAATTCAGCTTACACTTCCTGGACAGTCTTTTTGTCTGGGATAGGCATAGATTTCCAGCATTTTCAGTTTGAGAAAATATAAAATCCTCATCTAACAGTTAGTAGAAAGGGAAAAATAAAACGTAAGAAAAAAATGAAATACTCTTCACTCAGGGTTTTATTTCATTGACATTTTTATGTCTAAGTGTATAATTGAAACTGAATTTCCTTAAAATTTTTTGTAGCAGAATTTTAGCAGAGCCATTGTATGTGGCATGGATTCTGAGTAGTGGCACCTAGGCTTTGACGTAACTTTTGTACATAGTCAGTGATCGATATCTGAGATCTTACAGGGTTGTGCCTTTGAAGGCTTCTCACAGCCTTTACTAACAGTCTGGGAGTCTTCCCTGGCAGACCAGGAAGTCTCCTGTGGCTGAGAGGGGCTTAGGTATGGTTTCCTTCAGACAACCCCTAGATTGTATTAGAGGTTCTGGTATTGTCCAGTCCTGGAGGGGCGGATTCCCATGCACTGAGGAGCCTAAACTCATCTTGTAGTGGTGCCTCTCTATGTGTGACCAGTTATCCAGCATAACCTACAACACCGACATATTTTATTCTGACAGAAAAGATGATGGTGCTTGTCTCCAGTTCTGATGGAGTGTTTCACTGAGAGGAACGGGGTAGGGACTAGAAAGGGGATAATCAGAGAGCAGATCCACAGGGATTCCCTTGTTCTGGCACTGAGAAGTTTCTTACCTGCTGGGAACATCATCTCTTCACTCCTTCACAGTGGGGTGCCTAAACGAAGGCTGTAAACTACCATCTTATACACCGGCTATTCAAATGTTTTCTGCACTGAAGACCTTTCTGAGAAAGAGGTACTTTGTCCTAGACTGCACAACACCTAAGTCCCAGTGTCTGTATTTTCAGGGACTCACATTTAAACAGGCATCCAGTTACGGAATCGAACACGCACAGCTCCCTCTTGCAGATTTTGTGAAGATGAATAGTCGAAAAGTCCTGGCGGTTAACCATGGTAAGCTGCTAAGGTGCCCTAAAGCAGACCTAAGTGGGCACTGAAAGAGAAGGTACATTTTAGATTTGGACAAATAGAAAGAAGTCATGTGTTCATTAGAAATAAAAAGGAATACTTGAGACATTTTTGAGAATTTACAAAGTACAAAAATAGCTAGCTATAAACTGTGACTCACTTTAGGGGTGTCCCTCCCACCTCTCTTTCTCTGACTATGGTCTCTCACCTTTACTCATCTGGTGTACTTACCTCTCACTTCATTGTAGTGTCCGTGGCATTGATTTTTAGTGACTATGTGATACTCCATCCTCTAAGTAGATAATCATTCTCCCATGAATATTTTTAATTTGTTTTATAATATAAAATATAAATTTAATTATGTTTTATTTTTTGCTATTTAATGTCCCAAATTAACCTATAATCTCCACCTGCCCAGGAACCAGGTAACATCATGGAATGCTGGGAATTGTAGTTCTTGGAAAATAACAAAGCCTCATAGGAAAGGATGGTGGCCTATAGGCTTGTCCTTATAAAGCCTTCATTCCTTAATGAAGCCTCATGTCCTTAAATGTCCTTCATTCAACATTCTCAGCTGGGAAATTTCAGGGAATGGTTCTGACCAAAGCCCATCTCTTGCTCAGTATTAATATGTAGTAAAGCTTGCCTTAAATTTGGCCCCAAATGGTTTGTTTTTCTCTGGTGAATCTCAAGATTAACAGCCATCATGAATAACATTGTGGTATGCTTAGATATAATTAATTGCCTTAAGTATTATTTATTTAAATTATGATAAAAAAATTTTTGAGACAGGATTTCACTGTGCTGACCAGACTCCTTGAACTCTGAGAAATCGACCTGCCTCTGCCTCCTTCTTAAATGTTGGGATTACAGATCTATACCACCACTTATTTATATCAAACCTCTCTCATACTTCTAATGCCAGCACTCTGGAGACACAGGAAGTGGATCAAGAGTTTGAGGCCAATCTAGGCTTCAACATAAGTAAAGAATCATTTACTGAAGGAAAAAAGACATATACCACCAAGCCACTGAGCTTTAAAATTTTTTGAGATTCATTTATTCTTATTTTTTGTGTATGAGAGTTTTGCCTGCATGTATGTAGGTGCACCTGGTACATGTTTGGTGCCTATGGAGGCCAGAAGAGGAAATTATATCCCTGGAACTGGAGTTACAGGCCATTGTAAGCAACCATGTGGATATTAGGAACTGAACCCCAGTCCTCTGTAAGAGCAGCCAGTCCTCTTAACCACTGAGCCATCTCTCTGGTACTTTTAATTAATTAATTTTAATTAATTTTAGTCAGTACACAATAATTTATGTAATCCTAAATACTTTTTTTTATAGCATCCTATATGGAATTAGAAAAATGGAATTAATTATTCCAGGAAAAATTTTCTTCTAAAACCTTTGATACCTAGTGGAAATTCCTTTTCTAGAAAATAACCTAGAACGCCCTTCCATAGTGTGGAGAACCTAGGGACGACATTGGTTTCCTTTCTACTACTATGAAAGCAAGAGCAGAAAGCAGGCAAAAGCTCCTCACAGTGGCTCTTGGTAGTGAAGATAGAAGAGACAGACTGAATGTTAACCATGTGCATCCTAGTAATGATCTAGTACATAGAGATGAAGAAGATGATGGAGCCCTCTCTTGATTATAACAAACACTTGACTCTAGGAAGTTTCTGGGGCTTGAGAACTGACTGAGGGAAAGCTGGAAAGGACATAAGGACTGGAGAGTCATAGGGCTGTTTGTACCTGATAGGCAAAAGGAGAGAGGTAAGAACTAGTAATTAGGACAAGTGAGCATGCTGCACAGCTCGAATTACACACCAGTGTGCAGCATCGTGGTGCCAAGACTAACAATTGTCTGCCTTTGACCTTGTTGCAGTGTTTGAAATTATTCTGGAGTTCTTGGAAACAAGAGACTGGCAAGAGGCATTTTTTACCATCTTACCCCAACGGAAAGGGGCTGTTCCTGCACACAGGGCCTGCGAAAGCTCTCCTCAGGACCACCAGTTCCCCCCAGAAGGATGGGACAGTGCCAGCGAGGGAGAGCATTGCAGGGATAATCCTGACTCACCACAGAAAGAGGAGCAGGGCCAGCAAAGCAGCCCAGTTCTGGAGTGAGCCCTGTTGCACAGTAACTTCCCCTGTTCTCCTCTTGCTTAAGAGAAACCAGACAGTGCGGTGCTTTGCAGAATGATCAGCCTGTGAGAACATTTTCTCTAGTCTATGTTGTGGAATTTTAAATCTATTCAAAGAGTTAAATAATAACAAAAACAAAACAAAACAAAAATACCCTTTAAGCACTAAGAAAAGATCGTTTGGTTTTGTGTAAGAAGACTTAAAGATATTATTTCAAAATTGCTTTAAGCCTCAAATCAGTCATGGGGGATGTGGTATACAAGCCTGCCTCTGTCATTCACTGGAGCGTATCCTTCAGGACGTGCCTTCTGACCCTTGAGCTTGGTTCTTTAAGTTCCTACCTGTGTCTTTTTAGTCAGATGTCTATTTGGTGGAGCAGATATTCATAACTGACCTGTGTGTTTTGTAGAATGTTGAATTTTGGAAGCTATGCTCTTTTCTGTAGCTTCAGTGTTTTGTCTAAGAAGTACATTAATTCTAGGAGAACTACCAGTTGTTTGCTGGGCTCTACAATTCATTCCTTTTGGACAATGGAGTCCATTCCTGTGCCTCCCTTGTGATACCTGCTTATGCTTCTGAAATAGTCACAAGAATAATCTTAAATCCTGTAATGACAATAACTTATTCAATTGCGCAGTTAAGTTTTGCTGGCTAGATTATTATATAAGCTTTTTTTGAAGGATCAATTTGTGTTTACCTCAGTTTAAAACAAAACAAAAAAGTTATCCTTCTCATATATTTTCCATATATATACACCATATATTTCCATAATGTTATCTTTTAATGTGAATATTATATATCTGCCTTCAACTAATATAAATATGTTTCTGTAAATAACATATGCATGTAGGAAAATGTGCATGTAATAATGTTTACATCTGTCCATATCACATTTAGCCTTCATGCCTTAATCCACAATGACAGGCTGATGTATTCTTTGTGGAATGATTGTGTTGAATTCACTAGTTTGAATTCGTCAAATGGGAATTGAACAGTGTTTGGAAGCTGATGGGGACAGAGCAGAGGGACACACACTCTTAGGCTTCTGCAGAGTATTTGCAGAGAAGTATTCAGATCACAAGCCCCTCACACACATGCAGTGGAGCTCCAGGGGCTCCCACTGGATTGCGACAAAATCAGTTTCTGGTCTTTTCTCTTTATGAAACAATGTATGTGCTGTGTTAGCATCACACTGAGACAGAAGCTCATTACATTTGGTATTGATAGTCACTGCCTATTTGTGCTGCTTTATTCTTAGTTACCTATTGTAGCTAGTTCTTTCAAAGTCTATAAATGAAGTATGTAAACAGTCATAGTATAGTTCTAAATGAATAAAGTTCATGTTGTTACTGTACTTTTCTAAAATTCAGGTTTTGTGAAGTGTCCCCCATGGGCCTGTGTGTTTGGACACTTGGTCTCCAGCTGATGGTACTGTTTTCGAAGTTGTGGGGCCTTTTGAAGGGGAAGCTTTGCTGGAGGAAGCATGTCACTTAGGGTGGGCTTTTCTTTTTCTCTTTCTTTCTTTCTTTCTTTCTTTCTTTCTTTCTTTCTTTTTTTCTCTTTCTTTCTTTCTTTCTCTCTCTCTCTCTTCTTTCTTTCTTTCTTTCTTTCTTTCTTTCTTTCTTTCTTTCTTTCTTTCTTTCTTTCTTTCTTTCTTTCGACAGGGTTTCTCTGTGTATCCCTGGCTGTCCTGGAACTCACTCTGTGGACCAGGCTAGCCTCGAATTCAAAAATCCACCTACCTCTGACTCTGCCTCCCAAGTGCTGGGATCAAAGGAGTGTGCTATCACTGCCTGGCGGACTTTTCAACTCTATAGCCAGTCCTGTTTCTTGTGTCGTCTTTCCTTTATGCAGGCAAATGTGATCGCCTCTTCCTAACATCCAGGCCAACCTGATGATCCCACTGCCAGGCCTCCCCTGCAGCGCAGGGTCTGCACCTCCTCAGAGCTCCAGAGCAAAATAACCTTCCCTTTCTTATTGGCTTTTGTCAGGGTGTTTTGTCATGCAGCAACATAAAAGTGTCTAGCTAACACATATCATTTTATATGGGATAGGACCCTATAAAAGTGAAGGAAATCATTTCAAGTACCACATAGTTTCAGCTCATTCATTGCAAAAGCTCTATTAATTTCTTAGGCATGCTATAAGAAAACACCACAGACCTAGTGGGCTAAAATAACCACAACATATTTTCTACAGTTTCAGAGGCTGCAAGTTTAGAATCAAGCCTGGTAGGGTCATACTCCCTCTAACTCACAAGATGTCCTTTTTAACCTTAATGTATTCTTTTCTGACAACTTTCTTTTTTCTTTTTTTTTCCAGTACAGCAGCAGATGAAAAGAAAAGGAGAAAAGAATAGGTAACAATGATTTGAATTACCTGCAGCAGAGACCATGAGCTCAGTGAGTGAGCTAGCTCATGGAGGCCTTTGCCCCTCTTTCTAGCTCATTTCGAGGGCATGTGCCATGAGCTTAATGTATGTGAAGAAGACAGTGATGGTAGCCTCAAGATTCGGGGTTGTTGCTAGGGAGATCAGGGAATTAGAGGAGGCCTTGGTACTCTTATGCTTACATTGTGAAACAGGGCATCTTAGAACTCAGTGTCCCTATTTAAAATGTGACTGTTACATATTGGTCCTGTCAGTGGCCTGTGAGGTGGGCAATGGGAACTTGGTGGTGACTTTCTTCCTCTCCTTGTTTCTCTTCTCTCTTGACCTTGCCAGCTCTAAAATAGCAGTAAACCTGCTTCAGACTTTTTGTTCCTTTGGAGTACAAGCCTTGACAAGATTTTAAAAATCTGCTTTCTGCCAGAACAGGGGCAGAGAAATGCATATCATTTCATGAAGCCTTTATTACAACAGTAAAAACAATGCTAAAATAAAACACAACCATGGAAGGCCAAATCCATATGTCCTGTCAGCTAATGTTAATGTTATTAATATTAATATGCTTACATTTTCATGACTACATAAAATGTTAATGTCTACTTTTAAAATAGTAATAATGAAATTTAAAAATAAGGAAAAGGGCATCCCAAGCTAATAACAAAGACCTAACAGTTGAGAAACTCTAGCATCACACATAAGCGTGGGAAAGAAAGAGGGCAGGCTCAGCTCTGCAGTCACGACCAGAGCTGCTTCAATCACTACACAAACTGAGAGACAACTTTATGAGGACTGGATGGAGTGGAAACTCATCAGTATGAGAAATTTTAAATCATGTTTCCTGTGCCACGACTGTAAATGCAGAAAAAGTAAATATGCAGCAAGTAGAAACTGTTTAATTAATAACAGATCTATATAGATCAAGATCCACATGTTGAAAATAAAAACAAAATTGAACTTCTTTTCCATCATCTGTGGAACATTTCTAAAAAGTGTCTACATTGGACTGCCAAGGAAAATCAAAACTTAAACTCTAAAGGCAGGTTCTTTGATTGTAACAGAGCATTACAATGAAAACAAAACTTGGAGGCTGGAGAGATGGCTTGGTGGGTAGAAGCGCTTGTCATGTAAGCATGAAGTTCAAATCCCTCCGTTCAGATCCTCAGGCTCCACGTGAAAAGCAAGATGCGTTAGTGTGAGCACCTATAATCCCAGTGCTTCTACTCCGAGATGGAAATGGAAACAGAGGCCCCAGGAACCTGCAGGGCAGCTAGCCTGGCACACAAAGCAGGAAAACAGCAAAGAGACCATGTCTCACAAATGGAAAATAGGGCTGATAGCCAAGGTGTGGTTGTCTCTTCTCCAGGAGCTGTTGGCCACCGGCCCATAAGAGAGCAGAGTCGAAGGAAGGATGCTTTGGATGACCTTTGGACGACCTTGGAGTACAATGGGATTACTGACTTCCAGGATCAGCTCCAGTGGGGCGGCTCGGAGGGCTGTACAGTTTGGAGGGAGAGGGAAGGGATTTCCAGGGTGGGTTTGTATCATTCATTGAGGTACTAGGAATGACTCCTTTGCATGGAGAGGCATTCCACGTGCTTTCTGGGCAAGCTCTTACTGGGAGAAGGAAATTGAACCTGTAATCTCACCAAGACATTGCTCAGGTAGAGGGTGTGGAGGTTGGGCTGGGAAGTCTGACTAGGAAAGGGCGTCCTCCAGACCTGACTGGCAGTGATTTTTTGCAAGGCCACTTATGCTGGTTTAAAAATTAGATGAGGCAGGGTACAAGCATAAAAATGAAATATAATCAGATGACTTAGAAAGGGAGGAGCTAGGCTGGAGAGATGACAAACAGAGTTGTGTAAACCTTCACATGTCACCGGCTAATTGCAGTAGGATAGAAAGTAGGCTCAGGACAAACTTACAATCAGGGAAAACCTTCCTTCTAGGTTAGCTGTGAAGCCGTTATCTGATAACTAGAGGTCATAAACTGGGAATGGACAACTGATTATAGGTGTAAGGACAGAAAAGAAAATACTGACTAGTTTATCTGTACCATATTTAAATCTGTGGTCCTTTTCCCAGTGGAAGCCCTTCCTGCATTGAGAGCAGACAGACTTAGGCATTTTAAGGGCAGTTGGATAATTTTAGAGGCAGTCTCATTTCTGAGGTGTCTGGTTTCCCTACATTTAACACACTTTGAATTGGACCATGTTGTGGCCACAAAGGCTTGGGAAAGAGGAATCCTGGTAGGAAGCAGTCCCAGTGTCATGGGTAGCCACAATCCATGTATCACAGTGTTCATCCTTTAGCACCTGAAATGCCTGTCTGTGTTCTGGGTCATTCCTTCCCAGACAACATTGTTTTAAAAGTATCACCTTGGCTGTAGGATCTGTTAGTTTTCTGTCTAAGCTGACTTGTACTCTTATTATAAAGTCTGGGAGGGCCTCGGTATGTTTTTGTTTTAGCCAAGTTAATGAGGAGGCATCTCCAGGTCAAGGGGGTTAGACATCCTAGACCAGGAGCACACATAGAGGGACCTATTCAAAGCAGCCAGCAGGAAGTACAGCCTGTGGAGCTCATATGAAGAATTTACTTTGACTGAAGAGCTAGTCATAATTCCAAGTTATTAACTGAATGGGAAGGTCTTGCCCTTTTGGTTGTAAATTTTTGTTATGAATTTTTTTGTTTTCCATCTTGCATCTGGCATTCATCTTTTTTTTATTAGATATTTTCTTCGTTTACATTTTAAATGCTATCCCCAAAGCCCCCTAAACCCTCTCCCGGCCCTGCTCCCCAACCCACCCACTCCCACTTTCTGGCCCTGTCATTCCCCTGTTCTGGGGCATATGATCTTCTCAATACCAAGGGCCTCTCCTCCCGTTGATGGCTGACTAGGTCATACTCTGCTACATACTGGCATTTATCTTTAAACAGGCCTTCCCATTGTACGAACAAAGGATTGGGAGAGTGGATCGACATATGTCTTTCTAGGCCTGGGGGTCAGGAGATTATATTCCTGAGGCTTTGTAAAATAGACTTTGTATGGGGGACTGGAATCTGTCCTCAATTCTTTCAGATGTGTTACTGGAAGTGGCTACCAAGCCAGTGGCCTTTGCCTTATACTTGGATATTCATGGGAAAGGTCTCGACAGGTGGAAGCATCAGGTCCTAGACCATTGTTGCTAAGGCTGCTGCCATTGTGGCTGGGGTGGCTGGGGATAGTTATTCCTGGAGTCCCGAGATTGCACAGTTCAATGGCTGAAGAGGGTGGCACCATTAATGGTGACATAGTGGCTAAGGGGAGGGCTCACGTGAGCAACTCATGGTGTTTGTGACTTTGAGTTTGGGAGTTGTTGTTCTTAGTGGTCTGTGAGGGTTCCTGGGCCTTGTTGTCTGGAACAAGCAAGGGATCATGGGAAGTTAGGGGAGAGAGGAGGTTAAAGAGGGACAGGGTGTCGAGGGTTGGGGAGTAACTTGCCTAATTAGATTGCCTTCTCCTGAGCAGCTAAATCAGCCCCAGGGCAATCCTGAGGGTCTTCCTCTTCATTTGAGTCCTCTCCTTTGTCTTCCTGTGCTTTGCTTACTAATGGTGTCATTTTGGGACTCTGGGGTTTTTCCTACACATTGGGACTCTGGGGTTTTTCCTACACATTAGGACTCTGGGGTTTTTCCTATACATTGCTTAGTGACGGCTATTACAGGGAGGAAGAGGAGAGGTGAAAGATAGCCTTTCTGGACTTTTTATGAGCCAAGTAGGTAACCTGGTCAGACGTGGGGCCAGTAATGTTTGCCGACAGGACCCATGGCACAAATTGAAGCACCTTGTTCCAGAATTCTAGACCTTCCCTTTGGGAGACTTTAAGCCCTCTTGATTTAAGTAATGCTGTAAGGGAATGGGTTTTGAGACAATTCTGAATTCCCCAAAATAGAAAAGAGAAGTGCTGCCCATGATGTCCAACGTTCCCAAAGCAGTTCTGCTGCTTTTGGACCAAAAACATTCCAAAAAATACAAGCCTGTGTGCAGTTTAAGAGAATCCCAACAGTCCTAGAGACTTTTAAAGTGGTTGCTGTGTTACCAGATTTTTGCACACGAGAGACAAAAGGTTGTTGCCATGCCTAGTCGGGATGCTGGGGTCCAGAAAGAAGGTGGGAGGACCTTCGGCTAATGTTGGGGAGTTGACCTGACTGAGAGGCTTCAGTTGTCAATGAATGGTGTCTGGTCCCTCTCTTAGGCACACACTGAAAGTGAAGCATAGCGACTGAAGTAGGAAACTGATCCTCAGGTCGGGACGGTCTGTCTCTCTGAGGAGAGGCGGAGGCTCACACACTCCGCACATTCCCAGATCCCTGTTCTGGAGCCAGCTGTGGGCCTCCCTTCTTCTCAGGGCTGTTGTCCACCAACCCACAAGGACAAAGGGAGCAGATTTGAAGGCAGGGTCCAGACGCCACATGAGTACGATAGAATGACCAACTTTAGGGACCAACTTCCTTCCAGAATCAGCTTCAACGAGGGAGCTCAACTTTATTCAGAGTAAACAAGGGCAATATAGTTTGGGGGGAGATGGGTAGGGATATTTCCAGGTTGGGTATGTATCTTTGACCGGAGCTGAAGGTAGAAGGGATGTCTCATTGGCATGGAGAGACATTCCAGAAACTCCAGGTGCTTAAGGGACAGGTTCTTATAGGGAGAAAGGAAGTTGCATGTGTAATCTTGCCTAGAACTATGTAACATTCCTCAAGTAGAGGATATGGGAGTTGGACTCCCCAGATAAGGTCAAACAGGTAAGAGGAAGCCCCCTAGGAAAGGGAGTCCTCCATTTTGCATGGAGCTCAGAGGAGCTGCCCACTCATGGTAGCAGGGTTTCCCAAGACAAGTTATCCTGCGGCCTCTACAGGGGCAGAAAGTGCCTTCATTCACATGAATGCTCATGTACATAGATGCTGTACACACACATGCACATGTTTGCTCACACAGACCCAAACACATAAAGAAAAATTACTGAGATAAAATCCTCACTACCTGTTGTGTTTTATAAAAGAGAGAGAGAGAGAGAGAGAGAGAGAGAGAGAGAGAGAGAGAGAGAGAGAAAAGGATGTCTGGTGAATGGATGGTGCGGTAAGATGTGGGGAAAGGGGGTGCCTCTGTGAGCCCATGCTGAGACACCCCTTCCACCCCACCCCAGGAACCAGCCACACAATGGTATGGTATAGAAGAGAGTTCATTCAAGGCATGGGAAGGGGAGTTGGGAGAAAGGGGGTGGGAGTAGAAGCCGTGCAAAAGCACTTGGAGAGGGGGAGGAATGGGGGGGTAAGGAGCAAGAGGACAGAGCAAGAGTAAGAGAGCAAGAGACAGAGGAGGCAGCAAGCAGCTCCCTTTATAGTCAGGCACACCTGGCTGTTGCCAGGCAACTGTGAGGCGGCGCCTTCATGACTGGCCTCTCCTCTTCTCTTCTCTTCTCTTCTCTTCTCTTCTCTTCTCTTCTCTTCTCTTCTCTTCTCTTCTCTTCTCTTCTCTTCTCTTTTCTCTCTTCTCTTCTCTCTCTCCTCTCTCTCTTCTCTGTCTCTCCTCTCTCTGTGTCTCTCCTCTCTCTCTCTCTGCCTCTCTCCAACTTTCTCTGCCTCTACTGTGTGGAGACCCTCAGCCTTATTGGCGCAGACAGCTCCTGATTTGGGCTGTGGAGAGCCTTGCTGCCGTGCCTTAAAGATGGCGCCGATCGCCTCAGCCTTATTGGCATGGGCAGCAACTAATATGGGCTGTGTAGAGTCTTGGTGCTGTGCCTTAAAGATGGCACCGATTGCCTCAGCCTTAATGACATGGACAGCTCCTAATATGGCATAAGGCTATGTCAGCAGTGGCATGATCTGACGCCCGACTTTGCCTAGCATATGAGCAGGAGCCATGTGGCATCCTGCTATAGGCCAGGACAGGGTTTATATGGCCGCTCCCAGTGGGGTTGGGGGCCATTTTGCCATTGTTCCACAAGCTGTAACTTCATCAAGTATCCTGAGTAAACCGCCTCGAGAAGGAACCTGGTTGTTCTGCGTCTAATTCCTGCTGGTCGGGGTCGGCGTGGAATAAGTGGTGGTCCGTACATGGTTCCAGAACTCTTGATGGTACAGGGCGAGCGCTCAGTAAGTGCCCGGTAAGTAGGGCAATCAAGCTCCCGGATAGGGACTACGTTTTAAGGCCCGCGGTACAGCAGCTATGTTTTAAGGCCTGTGGTAATGTGGCTACGTTTTAAGGCCTGCAGCTCAGCGGCAAGAACAGAGGGCAGACCCATGGGTAATTCACAGGCCTGCCCGGTTCATGGAGCTCTTAAGGAGCTGCTAAAAACGAAGGGAATAAAGCTGACGGGTTGTGTCTTAAACACTTTCCTTCAGGAAATAGACACTGCAGTCCCCTGTCACTTGACCTTTATTAGGCAATGCTTTCCAAGCCTTAATAAAGGTCAAGTGCAGAATCGGGGAATTTGACTCTCGCATGTCGGGATAAACTAGGCAAGGATTTAGATGTTGCCTGGGACCAAGGCAATCTAAGAGAAGGAGTTAGGGGCGTGTGGAGGCTCATCCGTGGGTGCCTAGAGAGTGAAAGCTGCAGAAACGGGGTACAAGATGCAGAAGCAGTGGTGGAAGACTTGAGGGAAAGTCTATCAGAACACTCTCAGGAGGGCAGGAATGGGATTCAAAGGAGGACGACGGCAGGTGTATACCCGAGTTTGAGTGGGTTTAGTAGCTCGTCAGATTTGGATGAGGAAGATGAGATAGAGAAGCTTGAGAAAGACTTGGAGACTATTCTTGCCAAAATGGAGTCAGTTAGTTTAGAGAAGAGGAAGAAGAAAGGGAGGCTGAAAAGTCAGGAAAATAGACCAAATTGCCCGCCATGGCCAGATGGGGCCATGCACTGTTTATTGCCTAGTGCTGAAGCAACGCCATCTTCAAAATCTGTAGGGCGTTGCTCCTTTTGTCCAGAGACCTGGCAGGAAGCCACTCTAACATTTCCCGTGATAGAGCATGAGAATCAGCAGAGATGGCATGTACCTTTGGGGTTTAAACAATTGAAAGATTTAGTTGAGTCAGTACAGACCTATGGGATTAATGCCTCTTTACTCAAGCACAATTGGATAGATTAGGAAAGACAGCCATGGCACCTCTAGACTGGATGGATACTGTAAAGGGATGCATGACCATCGGGCAATAGCTGGACTGACACCTCTAGATGGATGGATACTGTAAAGGCGTGCATGACCATGTGGCAATATTTGGACTGGAAATCTCTTTTCTTTGACTATGTTCAACAGCAGGCCCATACTAGTGCTAATAACAATTCGTCTGCTTGGTCATTTGACATGCTGACATGGCAAGGTCAATGGGCAAATAATCAAACGGTATATCCATTAGAGGTGTATACTCAAACTAATAATCTAGTGATTAAGGCTTGGAAAGCATTGCCTAATAAAGGTCAAGTGACGGGAAATCTTACCAAAGTTATCCAAGGACCAACAGAGCCTTTTTCAGATTTTGTAGCTAGGATAATGGAAGCAGCAAGCAGGGTTTTTGGAGACACAGAGACAGCTATGCCTTTTGTGCAACAGTTGGTTCATGAGCAGTGCACTAAGGAGTGCCGGAATGCCATTACACCATGGAAAGGAAAGGGTTTAGAAGCATGGATGAAGGCATGTCGGGAATTAGGTGGGCCTCTTACCAATGCAGGACTAGCAGCGGCTGTAATGCAGCTTACTAAAGGAAAAGGGAGTACTCCTGCTGGCGCATGCTTCAACTGTGGATGCCAAGGACACCTAAAAAGGTAATGTCCTGAAAGGGGCAGAGGGAGAAGAACAGAAAGTGACCACCGTCCTTTCTTCCCAAGGCAGCCAGGGCGGTGCCCCAGATGTAGAAAAGGAAATCACTGGGTCAATGAGTGTCGCTCAGTCAGGGATATTGATGGGCAACCTATAACTCAGGCAGCAGGGGCTGCACATCCAAAAAACGTGCAGCGGGGCCCACGACCCCAGGGCCCTCGAATATATGGGGCAGTGGAGAATCAGAACCCACCACAGCTGTGTCTGTGCCCTCAGTCCTCAGGAGAGCCACTCCGGGTTCGGCAGGATTGGACCTCTGCTGCACCTCCAGAATCGTATTAACACCTCAAATGGGGGTACAGCCCTTGGGGACTGATTTTAAAGGAACCCTCCCGCTGGATACCATGGGACTCTTAATAGGGCGCTCTTCCTCTGCTCTTAAAGGGCTAACTATACAACCAAGAATTATTGACTCAGACTACACAGGAGAGGTAAAAAATCTTGCCTCATCCTCTCGAGGGATTGTGGCAATCTCCCCAGGAGACAGGATTGCACAAATTGTGTTGTTGCCCAGCTTGCATAACATGTTTGCCTCTAAGGATCAGAAAAGGGGTAACCATGGGCTTGGTTCTTCCGGCACAGATTCAGTATTTCTATCTCTAGATTTAGATCAATGCCCCACCATAAAGCTTGAGGTGGATGGCAAACAATTGCTAGGCCTTCTGGATACCGGGGCAGACAGAAGCATCATTGCCTTAAAAGATTGGCCAAAAGGCTGGCCTGTACAGACTTCTTCCCAAACCCTGCAAGGTCTTGGCTATGCCAAGTCTCCTGATATGAGTGCTAGAATGCTTTCATGGAAAGATCAAAAAGGGCACTCCGGGACTTTTCAACCTTATGTCCTGGAGTTTTCAACCTTATGTTCGGTAAGTTTGTGGGGTAGAGATCTTTTAAAGGCTATGAAGATGAAATTGACTAATGAAGTAGATTATTCTGAAGAGGCAACTAGTATGATGAGAAACATGGGATGGCATCCCTCCCATGGGCTAGGTAGGACTTTACAAGGTAGAAGGAGTCCCATACAACCACAACCTCAAAATTCTAAACAGGGATTGGGTTTTTCCTAGTGGCCGCTGGAGAGAGCATACCCATTACATGGAATACAGAGGACCCAGTGTGGGTTCAACAGTGGCCACTATCCTCTGAAAAATTGGAAGCAGCAAAGCAATTAGTACAAGAGCAATTAGAGTTAGGTCATATTAAACCCTCTGTTTCTCCTTGGAATATGCCTATATTTGTAATTAAGAAAAAAATCAGGAAAGTGGAGACTTTTACATGATTTGCACACCATAAATCAAATGCAGATCATGGGGCCAGTACAGAGAGGATTACCTCTTCTGTCATCTTTACCAGCTTCTTGGCCTATTATAGTGATAGACATTAAAGACTGCTTTTTCTCTATTCCCTTATGTACTAAAGACAGTGAGAGGTTTGCATTCACTTTGCCCTCTTGCACTCATGAAGAACCAGATCAGCGTTTTGAATGGGTGGTTTTACCCCAAGGCATGGCCAATAGCCCTACCATGTGTCAACTTTATGTTGGGGCCGCCCTTGACCCATTTAGGAAGAAATTTCCTCAGCTGAGGTGTGTTCATTACATGGATAACATCTTACTTGCTTCTAAGACAGCAGAGTGCCTTGAAGGTGCTTATACAGAGCTTTGCAAGCTGTTGGAAAAGAAAGGGCTGTTTGTAGCCCCTGAGAAGGTGCAAAAGGGACAGGCCGTGGATTATTTAGGGGCGAAATGACACAAATTATACCGCAAAAGGTAGAATTTAGAAAAGATAATTTGAAAACATTAAATGACTTTCAAAAATTGTTATGGGATATCAATTGGGTACAGTGTTATTTGAAGATGCCAAATTATGAGTTAAAACCCTTATATAATATTCTAATGGGTGATTTAGCCCTTGATTCCCCTCGGCAGCTAACATTGGAGGGGAGGACAGCATTGTACAAGGTAGAGGAGAGGTTACAATCAGCATTTTTGCAATGACGGCAAGAAGGAAAACCTATAATTTTGTGTATCCTTGCCACTATGGACAGCCTACTGGGATTTTATGGCAGGAAGACCATTGTTGTGGACTTACCCCAAAATATCTGCTGGGAAATCTATTGAGCATTATTCCTCGGCTGTCACTGCACTGGCGCTCGTAGGAGTTCAGCAATGCCTGCAGCATTTTGGCTGCCCACCTGCCACTGTAGTGGTTTCCTACTCCAAACAGCAGGTGAAGGTGTTGGCTGGCACCGTAGATGATTGGGCAATTTTACAATGTAGCTTTGATGGAGATATTGATAATCATTATCCTAAACATCCATTAATCTCCCTATTTAAAGAACACCCTGTAGTATTTCCTAAAATTACCTCAGCTTCACCTATACATGGAGCTCCTAATATATTTACTGGCTCTAAAACAGGATGTGGTGCTTATATGATAGGCACAGAAGAACCAGTATTGTGCCAATTTCAGCCTGGTTCTCCTCAAATTGTGGAGTTGCAAATTGTGTTAGAGGTGTTTAAAAAATCTTGCTTTGCTTTTAATCTTATATCTGACTCTAATTATGTGGTTAATGCAGTATTTGAGTCCTTTTGTAAACAAATGAATGTTACCTGCAGTCACGGGTTGCCTTATAACCCACAAGGACAGGGCATCATAGAAAGAGTCCATCGTACATTAAAAGAATGCTTACAAAAACAAAAAGGGGGAATAGGCCAAGGCCGCACCCCCAAAGAAAGAATATCCTTAGCACTATTTACTTTAAATTTTTTGAATTTGGATGTACATGGTCAATCAGTGGCTGACAGGCATAGTGCGGGGCGTGCACCCCCTCCAGAGCGAGTTAAATGGAAAGATATCATGACGGGTCTGTGGCGAGGACCCGATCCCGTGCTGACATGGGCACAAGGTTCCGTTTGTGTTTTCCCACAGGACCAACAAGATCCGGTGTGGGTGCCCAAAGGGCTGGTGAGGAAGGGGAAGAATGAAGACGGCTCTGGTGACCCTGATCGGATTGTTGAGCTTGACGAGTCTGCAACTAATCACCCTGGAACCGAGATGGGGGGATCCTGTCCCTATGGCTGATGCTATCAATGAGTGAGGCCATTCAATTGTGGGCCGTAGCTAGAACTTGGCCCATACCAATGCCAGTACACAGTAATTCATCAGTGCTACTGACTTCCTTTTCTACTTCTTGCACTCGAGGGTTGCCATGTATTATTCCTAATAATGATTCTCCTCAAGTATATTCTGCTACCAATTTTACCCTTAATGGTACCCTTTGTTTTTCCTTGAAGTCAGGAAAGGTTCCTTGTATAATGGCTAAAACGGACCCTAAACCCTTTTTGAATCAAAGAGTTTAACAGTGAGACTTACCGTGGTCTGAACTGGGTTAATGAGATCCCCCGAAATGTTGAACCCAGTAATTACGGAAGAGAAGAAATTCCTCACCCGTCCATACAATCGAACCCCTCGTCATCAGGAACATCCAACATATAAAACAAACACCGAAAACACAGCTATTTTCACTCTTGTGACACACCACAAAGCTGTGGTGTGTGGTGTCCCTTCCCCACCAACATGGTGCAATAATGACAGGAGCCGTGCCACACCCAATGGCATCCATTGTGTTGTTAACTAGGCTAAGAGATAGCCTGGCTCCCCCCTGCAGCCAGGTTCTGCAAGTCTCCTAGGTCACCCAGCTCCACCCAGCCCACCTGCACAATATCTCAGACTTCCCGCCAAACTCCAGAATGCCTGCGCAGAAGACTGGGGGTGGGGCTTCCCCTCTTTTTCCCTGAGTGCATTGGATTCAATAAACAGTTGCCTTGAGCAGAACCCCAGCCGTGGCCACATTCTTTTCCCCTTCCCCTATCTCATTACAGCTCCGGACTATTCCATCCAGGGAACCCAAATCTGTGAATGTAGGGGTTACTGCTGGTCGGGCCCCCACAGTGGTGTATCAGGCTTTTGGCAGCCATTGAAGATGGTACCTCCCCTGCAGTTTGGTAGGAAGGTTGCCAGCAAGATTGCTTAACCCTTTGCTTTAGTTTATTACAGAAAAAGTGATTATTCCTGGCTTTGACGAATTGCAGCAAGAACCCGTGTTTGCCTTCATTGTGATGATTTCTGTTCGAAGGGACACATCCATGACCAAGAAGCTGACGGCGCAGTGTCTTTGAACAGTGTCTCATCTGGGGAATGGGTGGGCATAGGAGTTTTAGCCTTAGGCCTGGTCGTGGTCTCTGTTGGTTGCCTGTGGTGTCTCTGCAAAATGACGTGGGTTCACGAGAGAGATCTTGTCATGTTGACTGGTGCCATTATTGCCTTGAAGTTCAGTCAGCCCTCCCCCTGAAGTTTGGCTCACTGCTATTAAGTAATAATGTCGGTCTTGTTTGAATGTGCTTTTCTCCTATCAGCTATGAATGCTGGGGTCCCAACGGTTAGGGTTCAGGCAGGCTATTGCCTAAGACCGGGACCACGCTGCCAACAGGGGATACCAGTTTACCCTGGGCCTTAGTAGGCTTGTGCTGTGTGAGTACTCAGTGACAGGTTTGATGGTCTGGCCTAGAAATGATCTGACCTGAAGCATATTTCTTGCTGGAGAGCTGGTTGCCACTCGTTCATATAAAATAAAAAAGGGGGAGCAGTGGAGAGCCTCAGCCTTATTGGCGTGGACAGCTCCTAATTTGCTGCCGTGCCTTAAAGATGGTGCCGATTAGCCGGGCATGGTGGCGCACGCCTTTAATC